>PVHP010014451.1:0-39115 GCA_004024765.1 Zapus hudsonius | reverse complement strand
GGCCCTCTGCTCCACAGGGGAGCAGAGAGCTGCTCACGAACCCCGTCTGCTGCAGCCCACGGGTTCGGGAGGGAGGGAGAGTCCGAACTCGGGTTCGGCCGGTGTTCAAAGCCTGGATACCAGTTGAGGGGGTCAAACCTTTCCGGAGAGTCCTGGCGACGTTGTTACTCAGTCACCATCTTGCTCCGCCCTCAATTATGTTAATTTTTAAAAATTATTTTAAAAAGAATAAAGTACTGTTATAATGTACAATGTAGATGAATTTTAGAAATAGTCTTCTAAGTGAAAAGCTAATCAAAACCATGTAATAAATGATTCCATTCATGTGAACTGTTCAAATCAGAAAAATCCATAGATATGGAAAGAAAATTAATGGGTTTCAGGGAGTGATGTAGTGGTGATTATTGCACAACTCTGAATATGATAAAGATATTGCATTAGAAAATTTAAATCACTAATTAAACTTTAAAATTTGTTCAAACTGGTCATTTAATATGTAAATAAAAATTAGTTGATAGATTTTTTTCCATCTTTAAACCTTATAGTCACACATGAGAATCACAGTTCTATTTGCCAAATTATAATTCTAAAAGTCAGGCAACTGATAATCTCATCCTAGATTTACTTCAATTTAAACTTCTGTCATTAGGCCCTCTTTGCAGATTCTACAGGTTTTAGCATAAATCATCTTATAATATCACTAGCTCATCAAATTCTTCACCATATAAACCTTAACATAGACACAGAAATATTTTAGAATGGTGTACTTTTTTTCCAGAACAGAAATAAGATAGACAAAGTTGAGTCACCAAATATTTTTTTCTCTCAGTGGAGTATTTATATAGATAAGTAAAATCAACTCCTGTGTGTCATCTCCAATTATATTGTGACAACCTAATGTTAAAAATTGAAATAGAATCAAATTTTAAAATACCATTTCAAGGCAATACTTTCCCTTATTAGGGAAATTAAAATCAGCTATCTCTGTCCAATAAAATTCTATGGACAGAGATATATCAAGTAACATCTATAAAACACTGTAAGTGGAAGAAAGATTCACTAAGATAATACTATGGACCAATAAGTTTAGCTAATTTTATTATCTATATAGCAACAAACTTGCAGAAACTAATAATTCATCTGAAGTTAAAAGATAATGTTTTATTGAGTCGTGCCCTAGAGACACACTTTAAAGATAGGTAATTTGACAAGATTTTATTGTGCATATTGATCTACATTTCCTAACATGTCTGTTCACTAACAATATTTTATTTATTTTTATTTATTTATTTTTTATTTTTTATTGTCCATAATGAGTTACATTGTTTAGTAGGCCAACAATTAGTTGTTATCCCCAGTTCCTCATTGCCCCCCTTCCCCATCCCCAGTCAGCTGGTTATCCTACTCCGTGGGCCGTCTGTATCAGTCTTTGTGGTAGGGGACCATGGATAGCCCAGTCTTAATTTTTTTTCCCAGAAAAACAATTTCAATTACCTTAGTACTTCTCAAAAATGCTATCATTGTCCTAACAGAGAATGATCTCTGTTACCGGAAGACACTCAGTAAATACCTGTTGAATGAATGACAGATTCATCCTTTCCTACTTGACTGATGAATTTGTACCCCTTAGCCTGGGATTCAAAGCCCTTTTATCACCTAGCACTAATCCTTTCCCATTTTTTTGTGATTTTAGATTTCTTCTTTTTTTCTTTATTGTCCATACATAACAACATAAAAGGGATACAAATTGGAGAGGAAGAAGTCAAACTATCCCTCTTTGCAGATGACATGATCTTATATATATCAGACCGAAAGAGCAGTATTAGTAAACTCCTGAAGGTGATCAATGCCTTCATCAAAGTGGCAGGATACAAAATTAACACACAAAAATCAGTGGCCTTTATATATACAGAGGACAATCATTCAGAAAAAGACATCAGAGAAACTGTCCCGTTCTCTATATCCTCAAATAAAATTAAATACCTGGGAATATCACTAACCAAGGTAGTGAAAGACTTATATAAGGAAAATATTGAAACACTCAAGAGGGAAATAGAGGAGGATGTAACAAGATGGAAAGATATTCCATGCTCATGGATAGGGAGACTCAATTAGTGAAAATGGCAATCCTACCAAAAGCAATCTACAGATTCAATGCAATGCCAATAAAAATCCCAACATCCTTCTTCACAGACATTGAAAAAATAATCTCCAAATTTATTAGGAAGGGCAAGAGTCCTCGCATAGCTAAAACTACTCTGAGCAGAAAAAATTATGCAGGAGGTATCACCATACCTGACTTAAAAACATACAACAAAGCCATAGTAACTAAAACAGCATGGTATTGGCAGAAAAACAGACAGTCTGACCAGTGGAATAGAATTGAAGATCCAGCCTTTAATACAAGTAACTTCAGCTTCTTAGTCTTCAACAAGGGTGCCAACAATGTATGCTGGGCCAAAGATAGCATCTTCAACAAATGGTGCTGGACAAATTGGATAAACACGTGTAAAAAAAATGAAAATAGACCCACTCCTTTCACCATGCACACAGATCAACTCCAAATGGTAATTGACAATGTCTCAGCAGTTAAAGGCACTTGCTTGCAAAGCCTATGAACCCAGGTTCATTTCCCAATATCACATAAAGCCAGATGTACAAAGTGCAACAGCAGGTGGCCCTGGTGTATCCAAGCTTTCCCATACTCACATTCTCTCTCCCCTCCCAAATAAATTAATTAATTAAACAAACAAATTAATAAAAATTCACTGTGATATATTTTTTCATAGCATTATTGACAAACACGAAGATTGGAAATTTATTAATTAACCTGAACTTCTCATGCACACACAGTTTTGCAGTGAGATGCTAAGACTGTGTCCTTAAAGGCAACCCCACAATGTAGATATATAATGGATGCCACCTTGTATGCTTAACATTGTACAAAATAAGAGAGGAAGCACAACCTTCACAACATTTAAAATTTAGTAGATAAAATGATTGACAAAAATAATGTTTGTGTAACAAGGTAAATACCATAAAATAGGAATCAACCAGTGACCATAGAGTTCTAAATAGAGAGAAATTAATTTTGCTGTGGAGTGTGTGAGAGTAACTAAGGGTTGCTGCATGGAAGAAGTGACAAGCTGTTTATAAACTATTCTACATTTTCAACAGACAAAGAAGTAAATATCAGAAGAGGAAGAAATATAATAGAATATTGACATAAGGGAGGTCACAAAGAATGGGTAACAAACGTCTTTCTGGGTGATAAGTGGCCTGATGTTGATCATTATATGAGCATTAATGTGGAGATAAATGAGGCTTACAAAGTACACTGAAGTTACCTAGCAAAATAATTCAGATTTTGCTTCACAGATAGTGAAGAAAGAATAGTTGTTTCATATTAATTGCTGCTTGGTCCTAGAGAACTAACAGATATATGGTACCAAAAGTTTCACCACTTATGTGGTAGTTAGATAAAATGTCCTCGAATAGATTTAAAAGTGCAAAAGTTTTTCTCTAGCTGCCTGGCTGGAGGAGGTGTCACCTAGGCTGGATCTTAGGCTCTAGGCCTAAGGTGACTCTGGTGTGGAAGTGAAATCTGGCAGTCCTGCTGTTTACTAGTTAATGTGTGGTGGCTGGAGGTGCTGTTGCTGGGTCTCTCTCTCTCTCTCTCTCTCTCTCTCTGCTTGGATCTGTGAAAGGGGGTCAGCCTCTTTTGCCATTCTGAAACTTCCCCTGGTTCTGTTATTGCAATAAATACTTTCCTCCCAAAACTGTGCCTGGTCTGGAGATTCATCCCAGTAGTGTGTGGCTGACTATGACAACTTGGAAACATAACATATATTACATGATAATTGTAAACATGAAGGCACAGGAAGGGAAAGGTAATTAATCATATATCAAGAAAGCACAGCATAAATAAAAATTCATAATCAAGTATAATGATTTCAATGTTTCTTACATGGACACACATGCAAGTAAGCCAGAATAACGAAACATATTTGGAAATAGTTATTTATAATAAAAGACTAAATCATTATATAG
Source organism: Zapus hudsonius (assembly GCA_004024765.1). Classification (NCBI taxonomy): domain Eukaryota; kingdom Metazoa; phylum Chordata; class Mammalia; order Rodentia; family Dipodidae; genus Zapus; species Zapus hudsonius. Next base: position 35,065 of record PVHP010014451.1, on the reverse strand, counting down.
TCATTTTTAAAATTTAGCAATCTCAAAAGGTAAACTGATAGGAATCAATACACTAATGGGGTCCCTTGCTATAGAAAAGAATGCATAAATTTTCTAAATTTGCAGTAACAAATGTCCCCAAGTCCAATCTCTCATATATGATGGATGAGCCTCCATTAAATAGTTGATCATGCTAGTACATAGTTGCATTGTGAAGAATTTTCTGAAAAAGCAACCTATTTAATGTACCTACTAATACACAGACTTGAACTCAATCTGTACCACCATCAAGCATCCTTTTAAATGGTATCCAATATTTTAAAGGAAAAACCAAATGGAATTCAGTAAGATTAGTCAAAATATACAGGATATATTGATGTGGAAAGTAAACAAAAATCAGGATCAGATCCTACAGAGTATGTCTTCTTAAAACTAAATGAAACATCAGTTGATTTCACACCTGTGGAACTCACATGTTCAGTTGAGTATCACAGGTTGTGTTTGTGTCTCAGGTAGCCACATGGATCAATTCACAATGCTAAGCAACATTTTGTGTTTGGACTTTACTAATGGTTATTGGCAAACTAGCAGTTTCCACTCAATTGAGGAAGTGTCTCAGGAAATTATAGAGTAAATCATGATTCTGATTTGAATTCGTTTTTCCATAAACTCCACCTCAAAATTCCCCACCCTAAAAGACCCTTTTAGTCTATGAACACAGCAGTGTATAAGAACTCTCAGAAAATGAAAAGATCTCATTGCTTAATCTGAGTTAAGACGACCCTGCAATGAGAGAAGACAGCTATCCTGCAAAGCTGTTTAAATCCCAACCCTACTCTTCTGAATGCCTGGCCGCAGCCTATGAGGCACCAGAAGAGGCAGCCATGGCGGGGTATCACTAAGGTTATTCTAAGTTGCTACTTGTTCCCTCCAACCAGCTGGAGCTACAGTAGGTAAGCCAAGAGCCTTTGGGCTGTATTTAAATATTTTCTATTTAAATCACTTGCTTCCAGTGGGTAACTGTGTGTTGTTCAGCCCAGAGCATCCAGCAAATTGGAAAGCTTGTATCTGTAGCCACTAAACCTGCTCAGAGCTGGAGCCACTTCAGTCTCACCATGAGGTGGTGTGATAGCAGTGGCCCTGTAGCTGAGGTCACTCAGCAGTGGAGACATAGAAAATGAAGGAACAGACAATAGTAGGCATTTCTGCTGAAGCCTAGGTTCAGAGACAGCCGGAAATTCCATTCTCCTTAGATTCCAAGGTGATTGCCTGATTTTTATCTGGGGAAGCAGGGACTGCTGAGTAAACTGCATTTAGAATCCCTAGACAAAGAGGAAAGCAGAAAGTGAAGTGTCCAGGAAGCAGTAGGCAGAGCACCATAGTGGAGCATTATGCTGGTAACATTTCCTTCAAATCCTCAGGGACAGAGAATGTCAGGGTTTAAGTGGTCCCTGATTACCTACGTTTTCCCTGGACACTTAATTCCTTCCTTCCCAGAGAACTTGTAACTGATTTGTGAGACTTCAAGAACACACTCTTCCTCTCTCCGTTCTTCACATTCGTCTTGGCTTCACCTTTTGTGTTTAGTAATCTACAACTTGATTCTCCTGGCCAAGAAAGGAGAGAAAGATTTCTTGAAATTCTACACAGGATGTAAGTGAATATATTGGTCCTAGGCAGGTGATTCCACATTCAGGAGCAAAACATTCTTAAAATGATTCCCTTCCAAATGTCACCACCTGCAGTAGGAAGCTCCAGCATAGCTTGCAACCCAAAAGTACTTTCCCAGTGGCAAAATTTGTGGGGAGGGGGAGCTTTAAATGTTGATTTACTGATAGCTCTGCCTAATTCTGTAGGTTGCAAAAATGAGGTGGGGCTTGAACAGGAGAAACCCCTGGAGCAGAGAATTGTAACATGCACTTACTCTTCCAGGTCTCCTTGACAAAAGCATTTTTTTCCTAAATATGCGATGGTAAAAGCTCAACAGGGTTACTCCATTCGCAGCAGGCCCAAACCAAGTTGAGCCACTTGAGGTTGAAAGTCCCTACTTCCCCTTTCTGAGATTCCTTCAACAGAAATCTGAAGGGCAAACTGTAAATGCCCATCCTATCTCATGAATAACAGCGAGGAAACATTCACTCAACTTGGAAAATCTCTGTTCAAAGAGCGGTGGGGGGCTATTTTTATTGGACAAGAAGTGGCTATCTCAAGACTACCCATTCAAATTTTCAGGACAGACAGATGGCTCCAGATGTCACTGGTCTCTTGTTTCATAGGGAATCCCCAGAAGCCTTAGCACTAGGAAAACCCCTGCTGCTCCATGAATGACCACCTTAACTCCGTCCGCTGTGGATTTTTTTCTGGCCACCTGCAGAAAGATGAGCAGAAGTGCTCAGTGGAAATCTGCTTTTGTGGGGAAAGCCCGCCCGCCACCCTCAAAGACCTCCAAAGGTTCCGACACAGAAATACAATGGACAGGCTCCCCTGCACCTGACACATTGCGCACGCTTCTATCAGGGGAAGAGCTCCTGGCCCTGGGAGCCCTGTTCCCTAAACTTTCCAGGAGAGGTAAAAGAGAAAGGCAACTTAGTTTCCAAAAGGAAGACTATGACTGCAGGAGTATTAGAGTCTCAGATGGCCTCAGCTGCCTACTTGCTCCTTTCTAGCACTTGAGATGCTATTGAGTCCCCGGGAAACCACCTCTCCAAGTGCTGCGAGCCAGGGTTACCTGAGTCCTGCGAAACAACCAGCAATGTCCAGCGAGTCTCAGGCGTGCAGTTCCATGTCCGGGGCGAGACTAAGAGGAGTTAGGAAGTGCGAGGACTTGGACTTCCTGGGAATCAAGGCTGCCTGAAGCCAAGGGGGACAGGAGGAGGTGTGGGGACGACAGTAGGTCCCTCAAGCTGCCCACAACCGCCGACCCGCCCTTTCTCTCCACTCCCAGTCCGTGACCAAAAAGGATGCCAGGAAACTTCTCTCCTTCCAGGGAAGATTTTCTAGGGTTCCCAGAAGCTTCCGTGGACTTTGTGAGGAGCTGGGAAGGGAGAGGTTGAGGTGGGCTCCTCAATCGTTGGTTCTTTTAGTTATGATCACAGGTTACCACCTCTCTGCTCAGTAATTAGACTCTTTCAGATGCCTGCTTCCCAGCCTCTTCAGCCGACTTTGCTTCGGAACAGCTCATCCAGGCCATAGGTTGCCTGAAGGGACTGGGACTTTTCGGCTGGTGGCCGACCACCCCCGGAGAAGCTCGTTGCTCCCAAAGACAGCCAACTTCTGCGGCTTGGCGCTTGGCGCTTGGTGGGACCGCGCCCGACAGGGCGGCAAGTGTGAACTCCTCCTGGCCGCGCGGCTCCCCGGAACCCGCGGCCAAAGGGCCTCAGCCCACACTCCTTACTTAGCTCCAAAGGAGGAGCAGAGGGACCCGGAAAGTGAGCGCCGGGCTCGCCTCACATCCTGCCACAGTTGCTACCCCCTCCAAAATAAGCCCTGAGTAGGGAGTGGGAAGGTATTGGAAGTCACCCAGAGCAGGGTCTTCGTCGCTAACAGTTTGGTGCCTCCAGGCTGACTGATTGCAACTGGGAAGTGCGAATTAGAGAGAACCGCTCTGGCGCGTCATAGAAAAGGCTGCTGCTTCCCCTCCTCGTTTTCACACCCCTTTGCATTTTGCAGTGCCAGGAGGGGAGACCGAGGGATGAGAGTGGGAAGGAGGGAAGCGCTGACAACCTTAACTCTCCCATCCCCTAGTTTAAAAACGTGCTTCTCTTACCTTTCCGGGAGATGGAAAGCATGTCCCGGCAGCGCCGTCTAGCGTCCTTACCAAAGCAAGCTGGGGCGAGCTTTCCTAAAAGTGGGGAATGCCGCTAAAGCGAAGTTTTCCAGCTTTACAGATCCCAGTCCCAGCCACTGAATCTAGTTCAGCCAGGCATTCTCCTGCTTGGTTTCCACTAACAAAACTTAATGCTTGTTTAAAGATGTAAGCCACGTATTTTTTGTTATATTTAAGCTTCCCGGTACCAAGACAAACTCTTTCCCACCCCTCCCAAGTAAAAGATCCTTAAATCTCACTGTTCTCTCGTCCTGGCAGTCATAGGGCAGGCAGGTGAAGTCCTGGGACATGGGGGTGGACTCGCCTCTATATCCAAAGCTACTGTCCCTGTTCCTTATGCCTGAGGCTCCCCAGCTGTGTTTCTGAACGCCTGTTCTCCTGATGTCATGCAGTCAGAATCCACTCTTTTAAACCCTACAGTGAGGAAAGATGATGACCCACGGACCTGCAGAAGCTACAGGCAGTGATAAGTTTTATTTCTGCTCCAGATATCTCTCGGAGCATTCCCTTGGGCCATTCTGAGGCTCCACACTGATTAACACACTTAACAGGATTGCTCATTTAACGGGTCAGCTGAGCACTATGCACCAGTATTTACTGCTACACTGGGTTCCTATTAATTTATCTTTCTGCGCGCCTTCTCCAGCTGTTCTCCCATGGCTGTTCCATCGCTCTGCATTAGCCACAGAAAGCCAGCTAGTGGGGGAGAGATGGAAACAAGGACCAGGAGGGGGCCAGCGCTTGGTATGTGGCTCACAAAGCAGATCAGCGCCTTTCCAGTCAGCTTTCTTTGGAGTTTCACCTCCCATTAGATTCCACTCAATTTTTAAGGTTGATGCCTGTATGTGAGCTCAGTCACTCTCCCTCTCTCACCAAGCCTATGCATTCTTTCTCTCCTTGGATCATTCTACACATCAAATCTTACCAAAATCCACTTCTCATCATGGCATCTTTCTTCTGTAATTGGAGATAAACTCAGAAAGCTAGAGGTGTGGGGCAAGAAAAGATTTTGACAAGCAGCAATGGACAGTAAAAATTTCCCCTTCCCATTTATTGTTTATAAGCAAAAGGGGAATGTTTTGAAACAGGGAAAATATCCTTGCTTTTGTTTGTTAACAGCTCCTCGTTTTCAGATAAAATCTATTTTCCAGACAGGATTGGCCAACAGATTCTCCTTTGTCCTTTGCTATAGAAAGAAGTCCTACAATCTTCCCTCTGCCTTCATGCTTCCCCTACATCAACCCTCATCAACATTTGCAACCAGCCCCTGCTGTTCCTGGCACTCAATGACACTTGCTACCAACCAGCTGGTAAGCCATCAGCAATACACACCGAATGCTGAGTACAATTCACAGTGGAAGAATTATACTGTCTCAAGTTTTATCTTCTGGAAAGGCCACAGGTGTGCACATACTGACCTTTAATATTGTGTCAACCCTAAGGCTCTGGAACTTAGATGATCAGCTGAGCTGCTTTTTGTGAAGCCATATGAATAAACCAGAATACCCCTCATTTATATTGTGTTAATATTATGTTATATTATGTTAAGGAGCCATCAGCTAGGGTGAGGGAACTCATTCACATTAGTGGTCAACAAAATGCTCCTCCAAATTGTCAAGTAGAAAGTACCTTCATTTAAAACTAACCATAAATCTGGGCATTGTGGCTCACACCTAAAATCGAAGCTATAATCATAGCAATTGGGAAGCTTAGGCAAGATTATCATGAGTCCAAGACTAGTTGAGGCTACCAAATTAGACTCCATTTCAAATTAATTAACTAAATAGTTTCCATTTTTTTATATCCAGTTCTACCCAAGTTCACTGTAACAAGCATTGCCTCTGTCCCTCCCAACCTACCAAAATAGACCCTTTTGTATGTAGCATTCCTTCAGTATTCTCCCTATTAACAATGTTTGGTGTTTCCAGTCTGATGAATGTTTGAGTAGTCTGGCTAACCTTACTGACCTAGGTAACATCAGAGATTTTAAGATTTTCCACAGTTGGGAATGCATGGCGATCATTGTGTTTTCTCTTTGTGGTGTTATTTTAAATATATTTCTATATGTATTAAGGCAACAAAGCAATTAATAGGGCTTTGGAGCTTTATGCTATTGCATTTTAAATCAGAAATAGAAGAAAATATTGATATTATTTTTATAATTACGTATTTATCTTCTTAAGTATACACTCATATTAGTTTATATTGTCACTTTTATGCTAAAGAATCTTCGTGTTTTTAATCCCAGCACTCAAGAGGCAAGGGTAGGAGATTGTTGTTTGAGACCAGCCTGGGACTACAAAGTGAGTTCCAAGTCAGCCTGGACTAGAGAGAGACCCTACCTCAACCACCCCCACCAAAAAAAAAAAAAAGACTCTCAATGTTTAATATGAAGTAAATCTGTTTGTAACAAGTTTTTATTAGTTCACTTTGGAATGTGGGGTTTTTCATTTATTTATTTATTTATTTATTCATTCATTTATTTTGTTTATTGAAGTAGGGTCTCACTCTAGCTCAGGCTGACCTGGAATTCACTATATAGTCTCAGTGGGCCTTGAACTCACATCAGTTCCTCTACTTCTGCCTCCTGAATGCTGGGATTACTTGCTGAATATGAGATTGTTATTTTTCTTTTGATATCAAAATATTTCATTCTGCTGCCTACTGAACATTGTGTTGAATGCAAAATCAGTTATTCATCATATTTGGATTCCGTTTTATGTGATGACTGATTGATATCTGTGGGACCCTGCTAATCTAGGTCCATGGGTTAGTTAGGGAGTTGCAGCGTGCATCAACTCCCTGTTCATCCACAGAGCGTGCATCAACTCCCTGTTCGTCCACAGAGCTGGGTGAGCAGAGGCTTGGAATAGCTGTGAGCCGAATGAGAGATGAGGACTCTCAGGAAAACGCGGCAGTGGGCAGTTCTCATTTTATTATATAGATAGCAGTTGTTTATATAGAGAAAAGTCAGAGGTAGAAGCGTAGGAAACAAGTGGATTGGTAGGAGCAAGATCTGTGAGCATCTCATGAGTTTGATTGGTAGGGGCCAGTATTCTTTGGATACTTATTTTGCATAGATAAATTGAGGGGCCTACGTGACTCTATACATGTATAATAGACATGTATAGAATGGTGATGTCAACAGAGGAAATATAGCCTTATTGTTTAGGTTTGTTATTGCAGCTGGACTAAGTTTAGGCCTTGAATTGCCTGCTTATCTGAGGGCACAGCTATGGTCTGCCTGGGGGCTGGAGTGTTCAGGATTGCTAAAATTTATAGGGGCCCTCAGTTTGCCTCAACTTCCTTATAAGGAGGAGACAGTCCCAGAAGCCTGCCAGACTCAGCAAAACCCTACATCCTCCATGCCCTGTTAGCAGGGTCCCACAGATATCTTTTCCTTTTCTGCTTTTTCCATTTTTTTAACTTTAGCTTTTAGCTTTATTCTATGATATATTTGCATATAGGTTTCTTTATGCTTATCCTATTTAAAATTAACATAATTTCTTAGATATCTAGATTAATGCTTTTCATTACATGTGGGAGGTTTTCTGCAACTGTCTCCTGAAATTTATTTTTCTCTTCCTTTCCCATCTCTCCTTCTGGTTCTTCCATTGTATATAATTTAGTGTGTTTAATGGCATCTCACATTTCTTCTAGTCTCTTTTTCCATTATTTTTCTCTGTTATTCAAATTGTATTTTATCTATCAATCCATCTTCAAGCACATTGATTTTTTCTCCCCTATATTTAGTCTGTTAGGTTCTTTCAATATATTTTTCATTTTGATTATCATGTTTTCATCTCCAGATTCCTTAAAATAATTTATTCCTTAAAATTATTTATATCTTTCTTGATATTCTCTGAATGTACACTTTCTACAATGTTCCATGTATAGTTTAAAGTACAATGAATTAGCTTAATCATATTTATATTAGCATCTTTGAACCCTTGTTTGTTAAATATGACACCTTGGCCCCCACATAAGCTACAATTTCTATTCTTTGGGTTTAGGGAGGATAATAGTGGGAATGGTTAAATTTATTATTGTTATTATTTGTTATTACATTGTTTCTGTTTCTGTATATGAAAAACTTTTCCACTCTGTATAGTTTTTTTTTCAAAACTGTATATTTTGAGAGCAAAAAAAGAGCACCCTCATTATTTGGGCTTTACTTATCTGGAGGAGAGCTTCCATGAAGTAGAGGAGGGAGACAGAGGGAGTGGGAAGGTCACAGATCAAGTGCCATCTGCACAAAATATTCTTATTGAGCTTAAGTAATATTTCTTGAATTCACATTTATTTATATGCTTTTACTCCATTAAGACAATATCTAGATATATTTTCATTAGTTATGCCTATTTCAGTTAGGATTGGTTTTTTGGAACTATTCAGACTTCTTGTCAAAAGTATTAACTAGGAAGAAGAATCCCATCACCATAGAGCACATAAAAATCCATTAAGTTCTCTTCAAATAGGAGAATTTGTTGTCGGCTCAATGGAAAGAAAAATGCTGTTTGGAAGAATTAGAGAAGTCTTTATGAAGTAGGTGCATCTGAGAATGGCTTCAAATATACAGAGGGAGAATTTTCAGCAGAGGATATAACATCAACCCATTCATTTTTCAGTGAATATTTATTGAGCCCACTTTGTAGTAGAGCTTGTTTTGGGATGCTGGATAGCTAGCAATGAAAAGCAAAGTTCTCCATGAAAATGAAATTAAAATTCTGGTGGTATTGAGGGAAAAAAAGAATGTGTGTATGTGTGTGTGTGTGTAATCATCAAATATATATCAGAAAATGGTATAATAGAGCAGAAAATGATACTATACTATAAAAGACAGGTGATATTGCAAAAGTGAGGAAGGAAAAATTTGAAATGGGGAGTCTAAGGAAAGCCTCACAGGAAATGTATGACTTGCCTTGAGGAGAATCTTAAAGAGAATGTGGGAAGAGCTTAGCCTGTGTCTGCAACAGAGTGTTACACACAGGACTAATAGAAAGTGCAATGGACTTGAGGCAGGATCATGCCCAATGAAAAAGTGACCAGTATGACAGGGATGAAAGTCAATTTGTAGATTAAAAGAAGTAATGAGAGGGCCAAAAGAAATAGTGAGAGGTACAAAAGAAATAGCAAACTCCACCAATTGGACCGGAGTTGATGGGGGACACCCAAGCAGGAGATGAAACACCTCAAACTCACCATTTAGAGCCCCAACACAACCTCTAAGGAAATGGTGTGATGAGCAAAAGAGCTATTACCACAGCAAAGCGGATATCCTATTGAAGGATAACAGAAATAGACACCAAGGATGCCCAAAATAGTCCAAAACACAAATTCAGATACTCTTAGGAACCTAACAATTATGAATACTTTAAACTCACCTACCATGGCTCAGGGAATTTTGCAGATGAGATAGCTGAAAGAATGTAAGAGCCATGGTGGGGGAGAATATGTAATGCATAAAGGGGTATGTCATCCTGGCTTTAAGGGGTTTTCTCTATTAACTTATGATACTGAGCATCTTGTTATGTTAATATATATATATATATATATATATATATATATAATTACATACCAATAAAATGTTTTTAAAAAATAACCACATTGATAAATTATGGTGCTTATAATCAAAACTTTTGTTAAGTAAACAGAAACAAAATTAAATGAAGAATTACATAAGAAGTATTTGATCAATGTATAGTTGACCTTATCTATTTAGAAGACACTATTTCAAAAGCAACTATTTAAAAATAGATGCTTGAGAATTGAAACGAATTCATGTTTCATTGCATCAGTTTTAACACTTTTGTATTTGTGTAACCCATAAAAATGCTAAATTCAAACATTTGTGACTATGTTTCTTTAATGTTGTGTTCCAGCTTTCACGGGGTTCATGAGAATGTGCCTTCAGAGTCATATAATTGTACAGTCTTGCTAAATTTTCATTAATAGCATATGGAATAAATTTTTGTCTATATAGATATGTGAAATTAAGTCCAAAAGGACAGCAAGTACAACTTTAGAATTTATTTATTTATTGTTGAGGAAAGATAGACTTCTCTCTACCCACACACTAAATCCTGGAAAAAAATCCCAAAGACTAAGTATTTTTTTATGTATATGTGCCCCAAACCTAGAGATCAAGCTAAGGGACTTAAATAATCTGTTTCTATGGAGAAATATAAGCAAAGCTGATCACTACCTCAGAATAATAATTATATTAAGAAAGTCTTCATGATGACTTTTGGTCCACATCTTTTATTTAATTGTTCCTAGCTTAGATACTCACAAATCACACAGCAGCAAAAGGGCTTGTGTTTATTGGAGGCCAAAGAGATGCAATAGGGAAGTATGAAATTAAAAGGAGAAAAGCCAATAAATAATGCATTGTTAAGCAGGTCACTTACTGAAACAGGATTCAATCCTATGGGAAACATTTTGAAGAACTACATAAAATTCAGCACAGAATCATTCTTCCATAGTCCATGTAAGGTGAAGTAATTATCCACCACCAGGCTCTACCATTGATTGAAATTTCCTTTGCAATACAAACTTTCCAACACCATAGGGTGTCATGTAGCAAGCAAGATCTCTAAAGAAAGACCTTGGGCAGAAAAGCAAAGAGTGATTGATAATAAAATGAGAATCTATCTGTGTGCTTAGGCACAATTAGTGTCTGTAAATCTTAATATTATGAAGGCTGTCTGTATTTTCCACTTCACACTGTAAATATATGTAAGTCATGTACACAAATTAATACATATTTATGTAATAAACTCATAATTATAGAATATTGTATTTCCATTAAAAAAGAGAAAACAAATAGTGAGAAGTCCAAAAATAAAAGTATAATCAAGTATATATGACAGAAAATTGTAAAATTTTATGAGAAGGGGTTGTCATGGTTTGATCCAGATATCCCCCACAAACAAATGAATGTGTTCTGATTAATTGATCTTCAGCTGATGGCAGTTTGGGTTTTGCAACCTCACTGAAGCTGTGTTGTTGGGGGTGGGCGTATGGGGTTATAAGCCAGTTTCCCCTTGCCAGTGTTTGGCACGCCTTCCTGCCATTGTTTCCAGTGCTGTGGCGGAGGTGATGTCCACCCCTCTGCTCATGCCATCATTTACCCTGACAGGATGGAGTCTCCCTTCAAGTCTGCAAGCCAAATAAACCCATTCCTCCACAAGACACTTTTGCTTGGGTTCATTCTAGGCAGCAACTAGAAAGCTGACTGCAATAAGGGGGATATCCAACATGGCTGTTGACCAGTATTTATGGAAATGTGTGAGAGAATGAGAGGCCTAGGAAGGTAAATTGCAGGCAAGTTGGGACGAACTTCAAATGTGAGGCTTATTTAAATCAGTGAAAAGAGACTGTTTCATAGGTATTGAACTACCTAGAGTCATAAAGATGCATTTCTATATGTTGCTCACTCCTTTCTCCTCATCTTTTTAATTTTCCTATACATACCTGAAGTGAGTTAGGAGCAAGTTCAAGAATAAGGAGATAATCTTTGTGCATACTTTCCCTTCTTGTACTTTCTTGATTGTATTTATGGTGAGTGAGAGATCCATGTCTAATATTCCATTGCTTTATTCAAAAACTAGTTCCTGTTTTTACTACAGTGTCAGTCAGGAAATTTCTCCTTTAATCTTAGCTAAATCTCTTTATCTTTTGTTTAAGCCTTACTGAGGCAAGCAAGTCTTCCATCAGCTTGTGAGAGTAAGAGAAAAATAAGCCTCAGACTGAAAAACTTCTGTCTCTTGCCAAGAAGGAAGTCAATATTATTTATTTTTATAATCAGCAAGAAACCCCTTGTCAAAGGAAAATCAGATATCAGTAATCATCAGCACATTTGCCAGAAAGGGTGAAGTCTATAAATGACCTTCTAAATCAATTGATTTGGCATTTGAGCTTTTATCACTAAAAGAAGAATATCCTTTGCATTATAATAAAGCACAATCCCAATCATAAAAGAAAAAAGTAATAATCTAGACTAAACATGTACCTAATACTTAGCAAAGTGGTTTTGCTGTATTAGTAGCCAACATTCTATATAATTGTGCTTTGATTTTAAATTGGAATTTAAATAGCAATTTTATGGGTTAATGGTTTTAGTTTGGGACATGAGTAATTTTGAAACACAGTGAAGTTTGAGTCTAACTTATAAAATGTGAGCGAGGGCTGGAGAGATGGCTCAGCGGTTAAGGCACTTGCCTCCAGTGCCTAAGGCCCCTGGTTCAATTCCCCAGGACCCACATAAGCCAGACCCACAAGGTGGTGGCCCTGGTGCGTTCTCTCTCTCTCTCTCTCTCTCTCTCTCTCTCTGCTTGCAAATAAATGAATATTTTTTAAATGTGAGCTACATAAAGCATTTAATTATTATCGTGTGTTTGTAGTTCCCCACAGAATTCTAGCAATTCAAACTGTCAGCTGCTACTTCAGCTTGTTTGGAGCACAAAAAAAAACCCAAAAAAAGCAAAAACAAAATGATCTTTCTGAAGATGTTCCAGCAACATCATGTGTGTCATCTTCTAGATCCCAACTCCTTAAACTGCGGGCCACAAGACTGTAGGGAGGGGACGAATAACAACATGTGTGTTCTCAAAAAATGGCAACTTTAAAAGGTTTCTGAATGCACAATGACAAAAATTTAATTCAAAATCAAATGTGTAATAAATGTGAGGTGTTTGACACAGAATTCACCCTTGTTGCACTGCATCCTTGCTGCTGAACACGCAGCATGAACACTTTGCTGTTTACAGCCTGTCAAGGCACACAGTGCCAACAAACGCTACCTTAATGCAGATTTGAGACTACATTATCTTACAAATTTCAGTGTTTTTACAACACATACAAACCTTTCTGCTCTTATAGAAATATGATTTTCCTATGAGAAAAAAAAAACAAGAAACTTTTCTCCCATCATCACTCCTCAGTCCTCAGTGTCAAAGTAACAAATTAATTTATATTTGGGTTGCATTGTGTTAAAATGTTTAATTTTATAAATTTTCTTTGAGCTGATGATTTGAGATTAATAAAAAAAAATTATAACATGAATTTTGGCTTGGGGTTAGGACACAATTTCCAAAAATTTCTTAAATGGTCCTAAACATACTTTTTTTTCCATTTTGTACTACGTATTTATGCAAAGTAATGCTCTCAGCACTAATGTTTATCAAATCAAAATATGGGTAACCATGGAAAAACATGTCCCCCATCATGCCTTGTCAAATATTCAATAAAATTTAATTCTTTCTGTAAAATAAGCACACCATCTCATTGCTATGAAAATTTGCTTTTACCTTTAATAAGTGTTCAAATCGAAGAATTATTTTAAAATTAATTTATTTATGATTTATTATCAGCAAGTGTTTAAGTTGTATACCTATTTTATATACCTATACACCTATGGTCATATAAAAAAATTCCCAATCAAAAAGGAGTGATGAGAGGAAAAAGTTAAAGAAACCCTTCTCTATATTATCAGAAACAGTTTTAATACAATTCAGTATCAATTTACTGTCAAGCACATGTTACTGTTTCAGTATTTGAAAAGAGTCATAGGCATGCTAACCTTAGTTACTGAGAATTCTGGATTAGCCAGAACATGATTTTCCTGATCCACATAGTACAGCTGATATTTTAACACAATAAGAATCATGTTTTACTAGAAAGTATTATTACAGAACAAGAAAAATACCAAGAGTAGCTTAATCACTTCATGCCATGAACAGATGGCCTTATAATCTGTTCAAAGCTTAAAGAGAAAGATCTTTAAAAAATTTAAACTCCCTAATCTCTAAAAATATCTACTTTGAGCAGTTTAACTTAAAAATGCATTTTAAAATGCCAGTTTAACTTAAAACAAATTGTATTTTAAAATGCCAACAATCATTTTTAAAAAGCCAAGGGCTGCATAAAGCCTCCAATAAGAACAGCCTCAAAATCCAGATCTATAACCACACACTATGTGAATCTTCATTTCTTAGTATATCATACAACTTCTTAGAGAACTGGGTAACTGCTATTTACTTCTTATAAAGAAAACTCACACTTGTCAAAAGCATCACTAATTGACTATCAAAAAATAAAATTTCACATTGTGGAGCTTTAATTTCATGCTGGTTATTTTAGATCACACACATTGTAACAGTTTCGTGTACAACACACTAGAGTATGAATCAAGAAAACTGACATATTTTTCTGTTGTTGTTTTAAAAATCCTAGTTCTGCTATTCATCTGTTCCTTGTTTTGTTTCTCTGTTTTTCCATCACTAAATTTCCATGGAAGGAGGGGGTGATGAATAATGTCACCTGACAGGAATATAGTACGGAATATTTTTTAAAGTGCTTTCAAAGGACTAAATGCCTTGGAGATTAATACCAACTAGTTACTATTATAGTACTATTAATAAACTAAAAATAAGCATGCACACTTAGTGAAAATGCTGTGTTAACATAAAATACAATCTCACGAAACTATGGGTTTGAATATTAACATTTTTCTATTCTCTTATTGCTAAAATTTCCACTCCACCATGAATCACTGTGGACATCTATGCTCAGGTCCTCTGGGTTAATCTCCTTATGTCTTGTTCAGGACTCAACTCTTGTTTCTCTCTTACTTGTCATGATTTTAAGGTCCAGAAATGATAGTGACCCTATGAATTCATTCTAAGACAACAAAATCACTATCAATTTTGAATCTCCCTAAATTGTTCAATTATAAAGTGTTAATAAGCATAACTTTCTCTATTATATGCTTAACTACACATAAGAATGCAAATACCTCTTGTAGATTTATAACCTTCACCACTTTACATCATCTTTCACTCTTTATGTCAGAATTATGGTACAAAATACTACGATTTAAATTATTTATCTATCACTTCTTAGAGCTATCCCCTTGTTCATCTGAATTTACAAATTAGGAGTATCAGAATTATCCATGGGTTTTGATATATACTGTGAGGTAAAAATAGTTGATGTTACTTGTGATTTTTATTTTAATTTTAAATGAACAAAGTATTATCATTAAACATACTTTAAGTTTTTATAATAAATCAGTGGTACCTTAATAATTATGATATAAAGTACTGAAACAAATTATTCATAAATATCTACTGCAAATTGAATTTTTAAAACTAGTATCATTTTTCATATTCTGGTCTCATCTTGGGCACTTAATGGAAAATAGTCCATTTTACAGCCACTGCTAATATGACACAGTTGGAAGTCTTTACTCCAAATAAGCTTAGGACTGAATGAAAAAAAGAAATATATCAATGTTGGAGAATATAGATCAGATGTGTATGTAATACTTCCAGTGAAACTGAGCACTTACACAATGAAAAAATAAAAAATAACTTCTCATTAATTGGCATTGTTCTCTTTTAGAATCTGTTTTTAGGGAATAATTTTATGGCTTGTTAAAATTTATCTCATTATTGAAAAACAGCATATTGAAGTTCTGCCTTTCCCTTCCTGTTTGCCTCAGTTCCATTGTGTACTTTCCTCCTATCCTAAGGAGATTTGGTGAGCTCAGCACTCTCACTGCACTTCTGGTTAGATGTGAAGAACAATGACAAGAATAAGTGAAACTGTAAAAGCAGGGTCTAGTGGAAGCTATAGATCCATCCCCTTACAGGTCACAATTTTGTCTCTCTGCTCTTCTATGTAGGTACAACAATATAGAGATGCAGACAATGCCCCTTCACCTCCTTTTTGTAGTTCCAGTTCACCTACCATAGATGCCGCACCCATAGCATTTGTCACCAAGTGAGAGAATAATTGCCAAAATGGTTAATTGGATTCTGATTCCTATTTCCTTTTGGTACCTATTCCCCATGAACATAGGCCCTTCTCTTTTCCACTGCACTCTAGACTTACACATTTCCTACTTCCCAATTTTCCCCTACTTCTATCTCTTGGATCTTTGGTCTTCATTTACAAATTAGGAAGAAGCTACAGTGATCCAGGGTTTTCAAAATGTGTATAGTAGCATCATAATTGACTGTTAACAAAACACCTTGATGGATTACTCAAGTGTAGCCTGGGAATTCCCAGATCTGGGGCAA
The DNA here is from genome assembly GCA_004024765.1 of Zapus hudsonius. Lineage (NCBI taxonomy): Eukaryota > Metazoa > Chordata > Mammalia > Rodentia > Dipodidae > Zapus > Zapus hudsonius. The sequence goes on along the minus strand of PVHP010014451.1, from coordinate 19,174 downwards.
GTCGGGAAATTGTTTTGGGCCAGGAGTCACAATCACATCCCTCAAATTGCCAGTACTAGATTACCCAACACCACACAAAGCACCACTTACAGCAGGCCTCTTAACAAGAGGAACAAATACTGAAAGATATATTAATAATGGGGAAAATAAAGAAAAAAATGATTTTTGTTATGTGAGAGAAAATTAGAGAATTAAAATAACTTTGTAATATTTTAAGGTAACCTTGGCTTTTTGTGGAAAAGGCATAAACATAGTGCTTAGGATCTCTAAGGGTCTTGTCCCTAACCCAAATCTCTCCTCAGGGACCATACTCACTGCCTACAGCCCTTGTGCTTTTATAAGATCAAATACAGATATGGTATATGGAGAGAATACATGCACGTGGGACCTAGGACAGAGCATGGAATAGTATCTTGCGCCCTTATTTAAATAAAAAATAGGTTATCATGCACATTAATGATGTACAATGCATTTTACATATACATCCACATATTATATATATATATGTATATATATATATATACATATATATATGATATTACTAAGTCTAGCTGTTGTGTTTTGTTCCAGGTGTCCCCCACAAACAAATTTGTCCTGAATGATCAATCCCCAGATGATGGCAGTTTGAGTATTAGAAACTTGTTGGAGCTGTCTTGGTGGTGCTGGGCTTATGGGTGTTATAAACCAGCCTTCCTCTTGCCAGTGTTGGGCACACCTTCCTGCTGCAGTTTGCATTGCTGTGGTGGAGGTGATATCCACCCTCTGCTCATGCCCTGGTTTTCCCTGACATCATGCAGCTTCCTCTGGAGTCATTAAGCCAAAATACACCCATTCCCACTACAAGCTGCTTTTGTTTGGGTTCTTTCTTTGCAGCAAGGAGAGAAAGCTGACTACAACAGATTTGGTACCAGAGAATGGGGGTCATTTGTAGCTGCTAGAAACCTGATTCTGTGGCTTTGGCCTTTTGGAACTGATTGGCAGGAGGAATGTGGAAGGATTTGAAACCTCGGCCTAAGAGATGCCTTGCCTTGCTGTAAGTATAGCTTGATGGACCATTCAGGTTACAGTTGAAAGACCTGGATGCAGTAAGAATATGGACTGTGAGATTTGTCTTATGAGGGTGAGAAAGAACTTTGCTCAGACTGTGCCAAAAGCAGTTTATGTGAGAGGCTTGCTGCATTTGGCCTGTCTGTGTTCTGAGAACTTGTGCAGGTTTGCTTTGCATACAGTGAAATGCCAAGATTATGGGATGGCTGCCAAGGAAAGCTGCCAGCACCAGAAGAAGTTTTCCTGGACTATGAGTAGCAGAGCTGGAAAGGCAGAATCAGAACTCCAAGTGACTTGTTACTGGTTAGAATTATTGGACTTGGAGATAGAGCTTGATGTTGCCCTGCTTGTTTTAAATGTTATATTGGTTCAATCTGTTTTTGCCATGCCCAATGTTATCTTTTGCAGTATGAATGGTCTATGCCATTATGGGTCTGCTTTAGGAACTATTGCTCAGTTGAAAGAAAAACTGTGGAGTTGAGCTGAATGGATTGGATTTTATATCTTGTATGATTATTAGTTTGTGGGAGCCAGGGGCAGATTGTTATGGTTTGTTCAAGGTGTACCCAACAAACAAATGTGTTCTGAATGCTCAATCCCCAGCTGATTGCAGTTTGGGTATTAGAACCTTGTTGGAGCTCAGTTGTTGTAAGTGGTCTTATGGGTATTATAAGCCAGCTTCCCCTTGCCAGTTGTTGGCACACCTTCCTCTTCCTGCTGCTATTTGCACTGCTGTGACAGACGTGATGTCTACCCTCTGCTCATGCCATCATTTTCCCTGGCGTGATGGAGTCTCCCCTTGAGTCGATAAGCCATAATAAACCCATTCCTCCACAAGCTGTTTTGGATCAGGTTCTTTCTGCACAGCAATGAGAGAAGTTACCTACAACACAAGCTATCTATCATTTCACATATTTATAATAATTTCAGGCCCTTTGGCTCTCACTAGAGGGTCAAGTATTCTCTATGTTGATCCTGAAATATACAACAAATCTGTAATACCAAAGCGGTAAGACTTTCAAGGAAAAGATTCCTTTGGTGACATCCCCACAGGTATCTGTCCTTTACAGCCTATAGTCCATAAATGCTCCCCTGAAGTTTATCAACAAGCCAGACTGGTACTTCTCCTTAATTTATTTGACTCCTTCCCCTACCCCTCACCCTCTTCCAAAGCAATTAAAGAACTAATTTTGTAAATGCATTCCAAATAATGAGTTGAGAAAGTGATTATTTAAAAACAAATTATATAAGCCTAGAAATTAGAAAAAACTTGTACTAGAATACTAGCATCACCAATAACAATTTAGTTGTGTGACCTTGAGCAAAGTAAGAAGCCTCACTGTGCCTCAAATCCTCATCTGCAAAATGGATAGGATCAGAGTAAAATTGTCAAGGAAGTCTGATGCTCACAAAATCCATAGGAGGGGATCTGGAGAAATTGCTTAGTGGTGAGGTGTACTTCCTGCACATGCACGAGGGCCTGAGGGGGCCTGAAGGGGCCTGTAACCACTGATGTTTGAATCTCCAGACACGGGTGCATAAACAGCTGGGCCTGGCCATGTGTACCCATAATCAGCAGAGACAAGGAAATCAGCCAGGGTTGCAAAAAACTGTTTGCAAAAAGCTCCAGTGTTAGTAAAAGAAACCAGGTCAAATAAGAACAGACAAAGAGCTATGGAGTCAGACACTGCATGTTTTTCTCTTGCCACCATAGACAAACACCCCCTGCTGCAGGCAAGAACATTGGGTGCCACAAAGGCATGTGCATGTGCATAGAATGCACACACACATATACAGAGAGAGTGAGAGAGAGAGAGAATCCATAGGAGGAATGAAATGGATGATTATATTGCTATTTTGTGAAGAAACAATTTTCCTAATTGAATCTATTGGGGGATACCCCTTTAATCTACTACAGAAATTATATTTTAAAATGCCAAAGTTAATGATACCTAAATCTCTGTATTCCAAAATAATAATAATAAATGCTTTATTAGCCTATTAAAGACTCAAAGGTTCATCAAGAAGATATTAATAAGATTCCTGAGTTCAGCAAGCAGACATTTAAATCATCAAATGATAACACAAGTGATAATGATGATGATGATGATGTTGATAAATGACATTTTAGTTAACCCATGGCTCCTAACCTCATCATACTTATAGCAAATAAGGGCATATGGTATTGTTAGTTATATGTGTGATGATGCTAACAAATAGTAATGTATGACAAGGAATCTTAATCTCATTGACAGAAATAGAGAATGTACACTTGTAGAAAGAGTTCTAGAATTTGAAAATATTGGGAGATAACCAGAAAGGAAGGGAGAAAAGAGTTACAAATAAAGAAAATGTTCAAAGGTGCACAACATAAATGAGAAACCCTTTTTTGCTACAGTGGAGAAAGGTGGAGGATAGCACAGAAGATTCTGCCAGGATGTCTTCTGATAATAATAGTTATGTTTTCAACTCATTTGTTATATTCATAGAACTTTTTCTGCCAGAATATAGCTCCATTTTCATCATTCATAACCTGTGTCAAATATTACTTTTACAAAAGTCTTTTCTGATTACTTTTTTAATATATTTATGTTAACTTACTATATTTACTATACCACTTTTCACTATATTTGAAAACATATGAAACTAGTTTTTGTTTGTTTCTTTGTTTATTACCTGACTTTCACTACTAGAATGAAGAAGATCTGTAAGTCATCATATTTGCTAGTAATCTAAATTACCTCTTCAGCATTTTAGTGTTCTTTTCAGCTGTTCTTTTTTTATTTTTATGGACTCAGATACTCTCTTCCCTTCACCAGTGGCTTTTGTTCTTTGTAAATGATCACTTACTTTTTTTCCAAAAAGACATTTCCAGAAAATGTTTTCATAGTCATTGGTTCCCAGCTTTCTTTGTTTATTTTAGTCCTCATGTTCTTGTTCTTTTTGTTTGTTTGTTTGTTTTATTTTATTTTTTACCTACTGTGATCAGGGAATGTTTTTCAGTTACTTTTTATTTCTCATATTATTTCTTTTTAGTCTTCCTTAGGGATGTAGCCTGGTTTTCACTTGTTGTGGCTTACCTATTTCTCTTTCAGTTCATTGTATTTCTCTGGGTTTTTGCCAACTTGGCATCTGGTTACCTTTTAAAACTGCTGAATTTGATATCAGAATATAATTATTTCAAAGTGTTGTACATTTTTTATTTTCCATTAAATTAATTTCTAAACAACTTCTGTGGCTACCTTGGAACAGGGCTTGTATATGAATGTAGCCTGTCTGCTTTACACATGAACATTCCTATAGATAGCATTGGAAGGTTGCTGAACTATAGTCCTTCAGCCTATGCAGGTTGCTATAACAAAGGTAAATTCAACAGAGACACTTATTTTCTCATACTTTTTTAAGGATTGACGTCCAATATCAAGGTCTTAGTATGGTCAGTTACTAGAGGACAGATGTCTTCCTGATTTGTAGTCTACCACTATATCTCCATTTGGTAGGGAAAAGGGAGGAAGAAATGCAACAGGAGAGAGGCAAGTGGAAGATACACACAAGCACACATAAACACACACAGAGAGAGAGAGAGAGAGAAAGAAAGAAAGAAAGAAAGAAAGAAAGAAAGAAAGAAAGAAAGAAAGAAAGAAAGAAAGAAAGAAAGAAAGAAAGAAAGAAAGAGAGAAAGAGAGAGAGAGAGAGAACAAATAGTAGCTCTGTGGTAGCATCTCATAAAAGCAATAATTTTATCATCAGAGCCCACCTTCATAATTTAAACCAAAAGTCTCGTCTCCAGAGACATCCATGATTAGAACTTCAGCATATGAATGTGGGGTAGGAGAGACATAATTTCCTTCATAGCAGGTCTTATACATGTTCATAAAGTGACAATACTGAAACCAGCCTTCCCCTTTAAAAATGGGATAGTAGAATGACAGGAATTCTATCTGTTATTAATCTGCCATTTAGAGGCATGTGTAAATTAGCTTGTAAGTTATCTTTTGGTCTCTGTGACAAAACTAAAAAAAAACGAGAAAAAGAGAAAAATAATGTATAACAGGATACAATTATGTTGTCTCATGGTTTCAGAGGTTTCAATCCAGTATTATTTGTCCCTGTCCCTGTGTGGTTTGGTATAGCAAATAATCACAATAGATATATTCAACATGTTGATTTCATTTCCTTTGTATAAACACCCCAGTAAATGGATTGCTATATCATATTCCAGTTTTATTTTTAATTTTTAGATGAACATCCATACTATTTTCTGTAATGATCTATGAATTTACATTTTAATCTAATATACATGGGTTCACTTTTTTCCACATGTTGTCATTACTTGTTTTTAGTCTTTTCTGTATTATAGTTATTGTTAGTGAGGTGAGATGATGTATCATTGTGGCTTTGATTTGCATTTTCCTGATAAGTGTTGAGAACTTTTTCATATACCTCTTGGGTATTTGTATGATTTTCTTTTTGTATAATGTGCATTGTCATTACTAATAAGCTTATTATTACTAACTATTGAGTTTTTGGAATTTTTAAATATTCTGGATTTCAACACCTTGTCAGTGGTATAGCTTGTAAATATATTTCCTATTTTGTAGGCTATTTCTTCATTTTTTTAAGTGTTTATTTTTTTCTGTGCAGAAATGTTTTAATTTTGACATGGTTCCATATATCTATGTTTGATTTTTTTGATTTTGGTCTTGGAGTATCCTCCAGAAGACACTTGCTTATATATTAGTGCCTCAAGGAATTTTTCCTATACTTTATTCTAGTAGTTTTCATATCTTGCACTTACGTCTTTAATCTATTTTGAGTTGGATATTATAACTGGTGAGAGATAAGGGTCTACTTTCATTTTTCAGCATGTGGTTATCAAATTTTCCTAGCATTATATATTTAAAAGTCTGAACTCAATGATGGAATACCTCTCCGTGAATTGTTGGTCATGGAGGTCGCTGATGCCCCCCAAAACAATACACACTATTGCCAAGTCGTTGGGTTGTTCACCAGAAGTAGATGGTAAGGCATTATTGCTGAAAACACCACATTCATTGCTCACAAGACACTGAACAATCTATCTGGAATGGAGCTGGAAGTCTTTTCTCTCTTAGCTAGCTATCACAATGCTAGAAAGTGTTATGCAGGTTCCTCAGGGATAAAAGTCATCAACAGGATTTCCCAAACGTGAATTCACCCTACATGCTATACAATCAGCTAGCCAGACAAGCAGTACCCAATAGCACAATAGTGGTAAAGTTATGATGGGGTAATCAACTAATCTCTATTTGGGTCTGATGTCTGCTCCATGGGTGGGAATTCATGCCTGGTATTGATACCCTAGTCAATCCTCTATGGCTACCTAGGTATGTTGGCTCAAATTTATAATTACAGTACTTGGGAGGCTAAAGTAGCATGATTGCTATCAGTTCAAATCCTGCCTGAGATACAGAGTGAGTTGCAGGACATCCTGGGCTTTAGTAAGACCCTGCTTCAAAAATCAAAAAGAAAAAAAATCCATTGCTGGAAACATCATAGACACAGGGAAGCCACTACTGTTTTTTTTTTTTTTTTGAGTGAATGGATATTTTTTATTTCCCTCTAAATATATTGTATTCATGAGGGTAATTAGTGCTGCTCTCACCTTTTGTCAAAGAAGCTTCTTTATGGAGATGGTGATAACTACTATGGAGATGAATAAGTGGTTGAGTGCACAGTGTTCAATGAGACATCTTTATCACCCCTTCCAAGGCTCAGGGAACATTGTAGAAGACAAGTCAGAAAGAATGTAAGATCCAGACAAAAATGAGGCATGCCATCATTCCATGACCTCATAGAGACTGTTACCTCCATAAGACCTGCAAAATATTGAGCTCATCAGAGGAGATTAGGTGTGTTCAGGGTGTTATGGCCCTAGACATTCTCATCAACCTTTCAATATGGATGATGGAAGTGAGTAAAATGTCATCAAAATAGAAGAAGGGCTATTTTTAAAAGAAGTTCAGTGGAAAGGCAAGGGAAACAAAAAGGTGTTGAGAAGGGATTGTGATCAAAATGCATTATGTTTGTATATGAAAATTCTCAATGAAAAGTTTCAAAATGGCTAACCATTTTCTTTAAAAATTATGTGCATTTATTTCCAAGAAAAGAGACAGAGAGAAGAGAGCCAGAAAGAGAGAGAGAGGGATGGAATTATGGAGATTATAGCCAGCTTCCCCTTGCCAGTGTTTGGCACACTCTCCTGCTGCTGTTTGTCTACCTGATATTGGTTAGGAGGTGATGTCCACCCCTCTGCTCTTACCATCATTTTCCCTGCCATCATTGATCTTACCTTCCAGTCTGTAAGCTAAAATAAACTCTTTCCTCTATAAGCTGTTTCTGGTGGGATGTTTGTTGCAAGAACAAAAAACAGAGTGCAACAAACAGTTTATTCTTATAGTTCATCACTACACCTTTGAATAAATTTATTAATAGATTTTTATATGTAATATAAATGAGATTGCTTTCCTGATTTTTGTTTCAAATAATTTAGCATTGGAATATAGCCATACTACTGATTTTTTACATAATGATTTTGAATCCTGTAACTTTGCTTAATTTATTAGTTCGAAGAACTGTTTGGTGAAGTCTTCAAGGGTTTTTTTTTTTTAATGAAATCATGTCATCTGCAGACAATGGTAATATGAGTTCTTCTACTTTTACAGTTTGGGTGCTCTTTACCTATATCTCTTTTCCTGATTGTTGTGCTAGTGATTTCTAGCACTATGTTGGGTAAAAGTGGTGAAAATGGACATTCTTGACTTCTTAGAGATTTGGGAGAGAAAGCTTCAGATTTTTGGCATTCAATATAAACTGGCCTTTATTATCTTGGAGTACATTCATTCTGACATTATCTGTTTACTATCTCACCTAATGTCATTTGTTTATCTGTTGAGATAATTCTGTGTTTTTGGTGCTTGATTTTGTTCATCTCCCGTGTCATGCTTATTAACATGCATACTTGAAACCCACATGTGGTTTTGGACTGCTGTTTTTGTTAAAACAATACAAAATTGTTTTATATATTCTAGGGATTTGTATGTCAATGTTACTTGACCCATTATTCTGTCTAAAACAGCCCTAGACACTTATTTTTTACTGCCTAGGTGAAGGGTAATAAGAAAGAGCACTCAACAGGATTACCAAATTTTAAAGTGTTCCTACGTTAATATGTGTAGAGAATATGCCCATTTAGCTCTGAGACAATAAAAAAACTAGCCTCATTTCCATTACTTTAAGATTTTTCTCTTTTGAACATTGTTCTCATTAAGCTACACTGTAATCCTGAAGTTAAGCCCTTTATTATTTCTTCTTTACATAGAAGAAATATTTTAAAAGTAAGATGATTTTTTTTTCTGTAAGCCTTTGGTCTAACAAGCATACCTTTAGTCAGAAGCATGTTTACAACATGTCATCAAAACACACGAGCACATTATTTTGTTTAATCCTACAATCTACTAAGTGTTTTGACATCTTTTTGCTTCTTTACACATAAGAAAAGGAAGGTGTCATTTTAGTTGTACAGATGAATAAACAATAGTTGTGATTGGAAGGTAGGTGATTTAGGCACAAGCCACAAACATGGAATGAAAGAGATTTATATGCTATTGGATACTGTTGGAATTTATGGTATTTCAATGTGGAGATTTAGTGATCAATGGAGGACTGAGATAGGATTAGGCTTGGACAGAGGATGATGAATTTGCTTTTGGAAAAGTTGAATTTGACATGTCTAAAACTATGTACATCCAAATCTTATGAGGTGCTAATGAAAAAAAGAATCCTCAGTATAAATGACCATCAACGTTTGTACCTAAATAAGACTAGCATGTTAAATTTTATATGTAATATATATAATATATATTATATATATATAAATTATATATATATATATATATATATACAACAATGAAATAATGCAAGAAAACAAGATACCTAAACTCTAATCCAGATCCAAATCAAATCACTCCCTTTGAGTTCATGCTTAAATGATTTAAATATTTTAAAGTCTATTTTTGTGGTATTGAGGATCAAACCCAGGGCCTTCCCCCATTCAGCAAACACTCTACCTCTTTATATATCTTTTCAAGTACTTGTGACTCTTGTGCTGAGTTTCTGCATATGGAAGACCTTGACCTGCCGTAGGAAGGTAAGATGCTTTTCCTATTAACAGCTTGCTTTAGCCAGTGAAGTGACTTTTCATTACAGACTTCCTGGGGAGGCTGAGCCTTAGGGCATATTTTGTAAATCCAGAAAATGCCTGAAGGGACTAAATTAGATCTAAGGAGCCCAGGGAACTGATATAGTCTAAAGCAAGTTTGGTCTAATTTTTATAATAGTCACTCCCAAGGGTTGGGGATGTTGTTCACTGATAAAGAATTTCCCTAGCAAGCAAAAGACCTTTGTACTGTAATGCTAAGTAGTTTCCTAGTACTTTGTTACTGAATTTTGCTTCTATATTAATCTAGGATATTACCCTCTTGTTTTCTTACTTGTGCTCTTCTCTGGTTTTGGTATCAGGGTAATTCTATTCTTCACGAATGTATTTAGAAATATTCTAAATTGTTACTAGTTATCTTTTTTTAATATTTGGAAGAACTTAGCATTGAGGCCATCTAATTCTGGACTTTTTTTGATGAGAGACTAATTATTCAGTTTTTTTACTGTTCATTGGTTTATTCAGGTGTCTTTATTTATGATTGAAGCTTGATAATGTATATGTATCCAAGAATTGTTTCATTTCTTCTAGATTATCCAATTTCTTGGTGAATAATTGCCATGATTATTTAATATTTCTGTGGTGTCTGTTGCAATGCCTCCTTTTCATCTTTGATTTATTTTACTCTTCTCTCTTAGTAAAGCTAAGAGTTTGTACGTTTTTTAAAGAACTACCTGTTTCATTAATCTGTTATATATTTTAGGCTCTTAGGCAATTTCAGTTTTGTTTTTACTCTGTTATGTATTTCTTTCCTTTATACTCACATGAGTTTACTTCTTATTTCCCTGCCTTTTAGAAGCAGTGATAGGTTTAGTTTAAATCTTTTCTACTCTTTTGAAATGTGTGTTGGTTTCCATATGTTTTCTTTTTTTATGTTGATTTTTTTTTCTTTATTGTCCATAATGAGTTACATTGTTTAGTGGGCCAACCATGAGTTGTTATCCCCAATTCCCCGTTGCCCGTCCTCCCCATCCCCAGTCAGCTGGATATCCTCCTCCGTGGGCCGTCTGTATCAGTCTTTGTGGTAGGGGACCATGGATACCCCAGTCTTCAGCTAGGTTCTCATGACCCAAGTGTGTTGTTACTGAGGGTTGCCAAGTCTCTGATACTCTCCCCCACCACGGCTCTCACAATCTTTCCGCTCCCTCTTCTGCTCAGTTCCCTGAGTCGTGGTGGGCGAGTATCAAGGCTTCTTTAATGTTGTGAGCTTAGGGGTTTTTGTGTTGAGATTCGTTGGTTTCTGTCTCACTGGCTTATCCTTCCTAGATTAAATGGCTATGGCTCTGGGTCCCTTGTTCATCCTGTTATTCTCTGCAGGGTTTGCTATGGATCCTCCATGATATGACTGTGGTGGCTCAACTCTTGCCAGGATCTCAGCTTTCTGCCTGCAGTCAGTTGGTAGGGTTATATGGGCCACAGCTCCCTCGCTGTATCCTGAAAAACACAAACACAATCTCCATTGGAGAATGAGGTCAGTATCGGTTAACAAATATACAACAATCTGGATTACCTAGCTTCTATTTTCAAAAGCCTCCCCGGCAGTCACTCGCATAGTGCATCTTTTATTTGGCCAAATATTCCACTCAGTGAGGGGGAACCCTTGATTGGAACCGGGGATTCAGGGCTATAAGCACCGGATCCCATACTCGTGGTCTCCATATGTTTTCTCTTGTTCTGCCTTTGCCATATTTTAGGTCTCCATTTTCATTTAAGAAATTTTTGTTTCTTTCTGATTTTCTTTGATATTCCTTTTCAAAAATAAATTGTTTAATTTGTATGTATTTTTATAGGTGATACTGTTTTATTGCATCATTTTGTAACACAAAATTGACAGAACTTCAATTTATATTGGCAGTTAATGCTTGCCAGGGGAGGAGGATGCATCTCCTTCAGTACCATAGCCACTGATAAGTTGCCTATGCTCCAGAAAATAGTGCCTCTCTCCTTGCTCATACAAGCAACCCTAATTTAACACTGTGGTTCATAAAAAAAGAAATGAAAGTAGAAGGAAGACTTTTTGGGAGGAGAATGAGATTCAGTGGGAATGTGAGGAAATGAAGAAAGGTAATGGGCATGAATCTGATCAAAATACAATATATATGTAAGAAATTGTAAAAAAAAATGTATGTTACTTCATGGCTTATCATCTGATCTATCCTAGTTCCTGTGCTGATGAGAGGAATATGTATTCTATAGATATTGGATAGAATGTTCTGTAGATGTCTGAATGCATAATTGTTTCAGGATACAATTTAATGTGTCTATTTGGCTATGCTCTGTCTGGATAATCTGTCCATTGTTGAAAGTAGGGTGGTGTAGTTCCTAACTATTATTGTATGAGTCTCCCTTTCCCCGTTAAGTCAATTAACACTTGTTTTATGTATTTTAGTACTGTGGTGGATTGAATCAGATGTCTCCCATGATCTCATGTGCTTTGAATACTTGGTACACAGCCCATGGTAATTTGAGGGGTGGAGCCTTGGTGGGATATGTACTTTGTTGGGAGAAGCTTTCCAGAGCTCAGCATACTCTCTTATTGGTATTGTCACTGACTGTGTCAAGGAGTGATATCTAGCTTCTGCTCATGCCATGCTTTCCCTTGTCATCATGTTTTCCTAGACCATAAGGCAAAATAAACTCTCCTTCCATAGGCTGCTTTTGATTGTGTGTTTTATTCACTCCACCAACACAAAAGTAACTATGATAGTTACTCTGATGTAGGTCAGTATACATTTATAGTTATTTTTTCCTTTTGCAGTACTATTGCAGCAACTGGAGTTGTCATAACATAATTACATTACTTGTCTGTTTTTAGTACTTTTCATTTAAAGTAAATTTCATCTCAAATTAGTGTAGCTATTTCTGCTTCATTTTGGCTTCAATTTGCATGGAGTGTCTTAATACATCTCTTCACTTTTAGTATGTCTTTATAGATGAAATGCGAGTCTAGTAAGCAAACTATAATTTAATCCACTCAGTCCCTTATATTTTTGTAAGAAATTTAATTTCATTTACATAGATGGTAATAATTGATAGGTAAGGCCTTACTGCAGTTTGTAACTTTTAAAATATTTTTATTATGTTTTTGTTCTTTTTATTCTTCTGTAACAGTTTTTCTTGTGGTTAAATCATTTATTTAAGCAGTGTGTTTTAGCTACATGCATTTTACTTTTTGTTTATTACACAATTTTGCTTTGTGATTACTATAAGGCTTATAATTTTTTATCTAAAACAAGCTATTTTGAAATCCTAGCAATGTTACTTGAGCACAAAGAATAAAAATAAAAGAAAAATATAATAATAAGAAAATTGTTAGCATATAATCCAGTCCTCTTGATTTTTTAAAATTTTTATCCCATTTTTATATTTCTGTATCACCTATCTTTAAAAATATTATTATATTTAAAAAATGTTTTGACCTTGAATCTTCATAGTCTATTATTGGTTTATGTAACATGTTTATAATATTAGTGCATTTTTAATTTGTCTGTATAATTACTCTTACCTGTGAGTTTTATATCTTTCTATGTTTTCTGTTTTTTTTTCATTAACATTTCTCTTTAAGGCATTAGTTTAGCATTTCAGGTCTGATAAAGACATAATGTCTCAAGTTTTGTTTTTTCTAGTAATGTCTTTAGCTCTCCTTTACTTCCAAAGGACAGACTTGCATGGTACAGTATTCATAGTTGGCTACTTTTTTTTTCCATTAGTATCTGAAAAAGTTCACATCACTCTCTCTTGATCTGTAAGATCTCCTCTGAAAAGTCTTCTTTCAGGATACTAAGATACAATTTGCTTTATTCCCCTAATAACCTTAATACTTCTATTTTTATTTTTTTCTTTTTAATTAATATTTCAGGTACTGCACAGGAAAGAATTTATTCTCCAGCCTCAGGGCTGGAGGCCACTTACATATATACACCTATATACACATATTCACATTAAGTGCACTTTTCATACAGACTCTAGATGATCGTTTCACTGATGTGGTCTAAAAGAGCAGTCACAGATCCCTGGTCATGTGTGGGAAGAAACAATTAAAGAGTCTGGGACAAAAGACTGAGCAAACAGGCAAGCTCAGAGGGCAGAGTTTATTGGAAATATTGGTAATTTCAAAAGGAACTAGCATCTACAGACTAGCTAAAGAGCAGTCTCACTATTCTGTCCTTGATACAGATTCAAAGACAAAATAAAACAGCATACAGACAGGACAAGACCCCAAGACTCACAAGAACACAATCATTAAACAGTTTGCTATTCAATGTCCATTAAAACATGGTGGAATTAATTTCCATTAAAATCTGGCTTAGCTAGGAACCTGTTGATTAGAATCACTTCTGTCTGGTGGGGGGGGTGCTGACACCTTGGAACAACTTCAAGGGCAGTTAACCACCCTGGAAGAGATCAGGCCCACACTGACACCTTATCCAGATTATCCCGAGGATCCTACCTGGTTCAGAAGGCCCCTGCAAACTCCCATCTCTCTCTGCTGATCACTGGCTCCAGTTCAAGTCTCTGCAGTCCTCTTTCTGGTCCCGTGGAAAGATGACCCCAGAATCACATTGGGGGTTCATACTTCTCTGTTTCCAAGGGCCTCAGGGGCAACAGGGCTGGGAGTGATAGATCCCCTTTACCCAACAAACTGCATGGTTGTCCAGTGTTGCTGGGGCACCTCCAGATGATGTAGAAATAATGACATAGAAATACCCCATGCCAAGCCAGTGAGAGACAAAACCATATCAGCTAGAGGAGAGTAGAGGATTTATTTTATGCTGGTGGTCCAAACATAGAAAAGGCATTAACCAATACTTCTCTTTATCTTCCATTTTTTTGTGTGGCTTGCATGTGCCTGTGTGTTTGTGTGCGTGTGTGTGTGTATGTGTGTGTGTGTGTGTGTGTGTGTGTGTGTGTGTGTGTGTCTGTGTGTGTGTGTGTGTGTGTGTGTGTGTGTAGGCCAGAGGTCAATGTTGGGTGTCTTCATTAAGAACTCTCCGCCTTTTTATATTTTGAGGCAAGGTCTCTCCTTGAACCCAGAGCTAGATTAGATTAGATTAGCTAGATTTGATGGCCAGCAAACCCAAGTGATCCTGCTTTCTCTGTCTGACTCCCTAGTGCTGGGATTGCAGGTATGTACTGTGATGTCTAGGTTTTTAAATGGGTGCTGGGCATATGAACTCATGACCTCATGCATGGATGGCAACTGTGCCATTTCCCAAGCTCTTTATCTTTCACTTTTTAAAATATATCTTGCTATATATACCTTAGATCATGTTTTAAATTTTGTTGATTATAATATTCAGCTCAAAGATTTGTTTTTATTGTCTCTTTCATGTATTAAAATATATTACTTCTTCATTCTCCTTAAGAAAGCTGTTTTAAATTTTGTATCTGAGAGATATCCTATACTGATTACTTCCTGGTTAGTTTCTGGCATCTTATTTTGTCTACTAGCTGAAGTCATGGTTAACTGAATGCCTTTGATGTTTATTGGTATAGAATGTTATTTGGATATGGATGGAGTTAATATTTATCCCAGTCTTCCTAATCTGGCTTTCATTGTTTTGCCAGAAATTCTAAGTTCCTATATATGTTCTTAAACACAGCCCAGAGAGATGTACTGATTTACTCTGGACCACAATGCCTGGGACTGCCTATTGCTGAGGTGGACTTCTGTCCCAAGACTGCTGCAAGTAGTCACATGTGATACTAACTAAAATAGAAGACTGTGTCTCTTTGCCTTCCTTCCTCTGGCACTGGAACTATTCCAGAAGCTGACAGCAGGAAGTCCTAAGCATGGAGGCCATTAAAGACCTGCCTAGTATTAGTATGTATCTGACCAGCACTATTTTTCAGTGTGAAGTCCCATTTTTACTAAGCTGACCTAACCCAAGGAAAACGGTATTTTTGTCCATGGTGTTTGTGGTTGGGTATGCAGTATTGTTGAGGGTGGTCTTTTGGCTACCTAAGCTGATGCTAAGTTGGTATATATCTAATTCATTTCTTTAATAAATTTTATTTCTTTATTTGCAAAGAGAGCGAGGAAGAGACAGAAAGAGAGAGGGGGGACTCCAGCTACTGCAAATGAACTCCAGATGCATGTGTCACCTTGTGCATATGGCTTTACATATGTACTGGGGAATTGAACCAGGTTCATTAGGCTTTGCAGTCAATTGTCTTGACTGCTGAGCCATTTTTCTAGCCCTATACTGATTTTTTAGCAAGAGAGATCTGCATAGTCTTGAAAGCACACTTAGCCCCATATCAAATTTGGAAGTGATGAAAGTCCAAACATGAGTCTGTCTATTTGGGGTGCAGGTCTCTGCTGCCTCGGAGCACTGACCTGATGATACCTGTGCTACTCAACTTTGGAGACCAGTAGTGACAGAAACCCCTTGGTCATACCTGACTCAGTCACAGGGACATGAACAATCTGTAAGGGTGAGGTGTGCCTCCAGAGCTGGTAACATTGCCAGGTGAAATTTGAATTTGCCTTACTGTTGTGCAAGTCTCTGCTTGATACCTGGAGCAGATGTAGAGGCTCCATCTGTGATCTCTGGCCTCTCTACAGGAGCTTTGGTTTCTTACCCAGTGCTGGATTTTACTGCAGATGACCTCACACTGAGCTGCCAGACAAAGCCCTGTGTTATTTTATGACCTGCTGCCTAATAAATGAAGTCGTTATTCTTGTGCTGCAGTCTGACTTTTGGAGAAGGATGGTGGAAACATTTAGCCAGCTGCCTGGCCCAAACCAGTCCAGCTACATAGTCTGTGGTATTACCACAGGGTTATGGGATAGGGCTCACAGGACTCTGGCAGCTCTGGTGTAGAGTTTTAGATGTAAGGCCTAGACTTAATTCACTCTGTACAATATGGAGATGTGCTTTCATGCTGCTGTGCTGCCTGAAACTGGGATGGGAGTGACATAGACATGTCCTTCCTTTCTGCATTAGACAATGAGACTCTACTTCAGCCTTATCCTTTAATGTAAAATCAAAACTATTCTCTACATGATCACCTAAACAGCAGCTGAATGAAGCTTCCCTAGTGGCTTTCTTCTAGTGTCTAAGAGGCTTATAGGCATGTGTATAGCCCTTAGGACTTGCCCATTAGTCGCAAAGGCATTATTTTGTAATCATTTGTAATATATATCATTCATATTCTTAGTATTTTCATATCCTTTCTAGATTTCAGGGTTTTGCTTTCCATATAGTTTATAAATATTTTATTCCATTCCTTCTACAGAGCAAAAATTTAAATTCTCAAAAGGTATAATCTATTAAATTTTCTTTTATAAATTTTCTCAGTATCAAATCTAAGAACTTTTAAAAATGTAGTCATACATCTTGAACATTTTCTTCCATTTTCCTAAATGTTTTGAATTTAATATTTATGTCCATTACCCATTTTGAGTTAACCTATGTTTAAAATTTAAAATATGAGTTGCTTTATTATATTTTACTTTTGCAAAAGACTAACCTGCCTTGATTGGGTTGTTTTTGCACCTTTGCCAAAAGCAGTTGGGTTCATTTGTGTAGACTTATCTCTGGGCTCCCTGTTCTATTCCTATTATTTATGTCATTCCTTCCACGAACATGACACAGTTGTTATAACTATAGGTGTATAAGTCTTAAAATCACTTGAATCCATTTGTTCTAAATTAATCCTCTTTACTCAGAATTGTTAGAACTTTTCTAATTCTTTTCTTTTCCACATAAAGTTTAAAATGATGTATCTGTGTCTATCAATTATTTTCTGAGATTTATTTCATAAGAATCATATTAAACATATAGATCAAATTAGGGAAAGTTAACATCTCAACTATGTTTAGGCTTCTAATCCATGAACATACGATGCCTTTTCATTTATGTAGAACTTTTATTTCTTTCAGCAGCATTTTGTAATTTTGAGTATGCCAGGCCTATACATATTTGCTAGACTTATAGCTGTTTTATTTTGGAAAGAAAATTATAAAGTTTTTGTGTTTTTCACTCTGATTTCTATTTGCTCATTTAATACATAGAGATATGTTTGATGTGTATTGATCTTGAATTTTGAATTTGTTCAAATTTTCTTCCAGGATTTACAATATTATATATTTTTTCTTTATGCTTTTCTTATATGTGATACTCTTTGGTCATGGTGTATGATTTATTTAATATTTTATTGTGTATGATTTACTAATATTTTGTCAAAGACTTCTTACTATCTATTCATGAGAAATAATTGTCTGTAATTTTCCTATTATTTTAATGTTTTTACATGGTTTGGGTGTTAAGGCACTGTTGCCTCAGGGAACATATTGCCTCTGCTTCCATTTCTTAGAGAGACTGGAAAATTAGTATGCCTTTCTTTCTTTTTTTTTATTTTGGAGGTAGAATTTCACTTTAGCCCTGGCTGACCTGAAATTCACTATGTAGTCTCAGGATGGCCTTGAATTTGGGTTTAATCCTCCTACCTCTGCTTTCAGAGTGCTGGGATTACAGGCATGCACTAACATGCCTGGCATTTCTTTCTTTTATTAAAGTTTATTCTCATATGTGTATGTTCATGTGCCATCAGTACATGTATGTACATGTACATGTGAAGGTCACAATACAACTTTGGATGTTGTTCACTGTTGGGGGGGGTCGCAGACTCCTGGCCCCGTACGGGTAGCTCAAGTCTCACCGGCCAGCAGGAGAAAGGGCTTGATCGGGGAGAAGTGAGGCAGATGGTCAGACAGACACACGCCACCCGGAGAATTGTCGGGCAAATCTCATTTTATTTGAGCACCCAAAGCCCTTTTATAACCTGAGGCTGCATTGTTCACCCTATTTCTCTCAAGCAATAAGATTCAAACTTTTTGGCAGGAGCCAATCAGCAGAGTACAGTAGAGCAAAGTATACCGCCTTAGGGCGCATTGTTTTACAGCCAATCAGCAGGGTAGTTGGTTACATGTTTTCAGGAGGTGGGGTTATTACCAGTAAAATGAAACTCAGCAACCAGGAACAAGGATTATCAGCTACTACTTCTGCCTCCAGAGTGCTGGGATTAAAGGCATGTGCCACCATGTCTGGCTTTATTCCATATTCCAAAATTTAGCTTAAGGTTGCTCAGTTAAGCTAGGGCCCAACAGTTCACCATCCACTTTTTTGAGATAGGGCTTCTCTTTCTTATTAGTCTTGAACTTGTCAAATTATGCTAGACTGGCTAGCTAGTGGACACAGGTGTCTTCCTGTCTATACTTTTCCAGTATTGCATTTGCAAATGAGCATATAACCACCATGCCTACCTTTCATTTATTTTTCTACATGGGTTTTGAGGAATAGTACTTGGGTCCTCGTTTGCAAACCAAGCACATTACTGAATGAGCTGTTTCCTCAAGTTCCTTTCTCAAATACTTAGTAAAACTGCCCTGTATATATGTTTAGGCCTAGTGCATTAATTTTTAGAATTTTATTAATTATTGGCTCATTTTTTGAGATACAAGTTTATTTAGGTTCATTTTCATGTAAATTTTGATATCTTTTGTCTTGCAAAATGGAGTAAACAGACCATTGGCATGAAACATAGTCTGCGGCCATGAATAGGCTAAATACAGTTCCTACTGGGAGAGAACAGCAAACCAAGAAAGGAGCAATTGTGCAATGAAGGAACCTGGGCCTGGGGGAGTCAATCAACAGCCATTAAAATTGGCCAAATATTCCACTCAGTGAGGGGGAACCTTTGATTGGAAATGGGGATTTAGGGCAAGATGCACCGGATCCCATACTCTTGGGCTCCCAAGAAAAGATGCACTATGCGAATGTCTGATAGGGAGGCTACTAAAAATAGAAACTAGGCAATCCAGAATGGTCTATATGTGTTAACCTATACTGTTCTAACTCTCCA
>PVHP010014450.1:0-39076 GCA_004024765.1 Zapus hudsonius | reverse complement strand
TCTCTCTCTCTCTCTCTCTCTCTCTCTCTCTCTCTCTCTCTCTCTCTCTCTCTCTCTCTGCTTGCAAATAAATAAAAATATTTTTAAAAAGAAACAATTAGAGAAAATGCCTTTATAACCATCATTCGGGCCAAGTTTGCCCCTGGCCCTATAAGCCCCATCATGGACCTGACGTATGTGTGTGTGTATTGTGTGCACATGCATGTGAAAGCTAAAGGTCAATGGCAGGTGTCTAGGTCTCTTTCTCAGTTTCTCTCCAACTTACTATTTTTGAGACAGGGCCTTTCATTAAACCTAGAGCTCACCAATTTGGTGAGACTAGCTGGCCAATGAGCCTTAGGGATCCATCTGTCTGCCTCCCCAGCACTGGGGTTATAGGTGTACACCACCATCAAGCCCTCATGCTTGTGAAGGAAGCACTGTACCCCCTAAGCTGTCTCCCCAGCCCCTTGCCTGGCTTTTACAGAAGTCTTTTTCTTATTTTATGCTTCATTTCACCCAAGTGGTAAGAGCTAGAGTTCAGTCTTGGCCCATTTTTTAAAATGATGAATTTTAAGTCCCTTTTGACACCATTGATCCTGTTCTTCTCACACTTACTGCCTGAACTCCAGGGGGTGATGGTGAAAGAGAAACAGAAAAAAGAGAATTTTTTTATTGGCAGTTAGTCATGGGCAGAGGCTCAAAAAAAGAACAAGAAGATTCCACCCATCTGCCTTGGCAAAACCAAGACTTGCATCCTATCCAGTCTTACCTAAGATGGCTGCAAGCAATACTTCTGTTTTGTCCTCAGCCTGGCACACCTGGCTGGCCCCTCTCCAATCAGGCCCCTGAGTTCAGGAACCAATCAGGTGTCTCCCTTACACACCTGAGTCTGTTGGCAAGGTCTATCATAATTGGGTCATTAAAAGGAGCCTGCCATGTACCATGTGTATTCTCTCTCTCTCTCTTTCTCTCTCTCTCTCTCTCTCTGTCTCTCTCTGACTCTGTCTCTCTCTCTTTCTCTTTCTCTTTCTCTCTCTTTCTCTTTCTCTCTCTCCCATTTTGGCTGTCTGTCCAGTGGTTTTTTCACCTGAATACCAGTCTGTAAGTTTTCTCCCTGTCCAGCCTGTTTGGGAGAAGGGAGAGCTCTTGTTACTTACCTGGATATTTCCTGCTTGTTTCTTGCATGTCTTTTCTTTCCAGATGCCTTCTGGCTTCGTTAACATGTATGGTTTTCCTCTACACTCTGGGTCTGTCACACGTGTCATAACTTGGCTTTCTCAGCTGTGTTCCTGGGCACCAGACTCTTCTGATTCTTGCTTTGGAAGCTCTTTCCTCTTTCCAGCCTGGCTGGGAAGAGAAACAAAGAATCTCTTTTCGTTTATCACTTTCCTGTCTTGGTTATGGGTGCTTTCGTCTTCTGCTTCATGATCTATATGTATGATCTTTGATCTCTGGGGCCTTCCCTATTTCTTTCTCCTCTCTGGTTTGGGCAGGGGATTTCTTGGTTCTTATGATTTACTTTCACATGTGGCTATAAGCCCCCAGAGATTTCTCTGTGATGGAGATTTTCTCATCACCCTTCTCCCCTTCAGGTGGGCAAGGAGGAGACTCAAGCTCTGGCTTGAGTCTTTCAGCTAGTCTCCTCCTCCCTACCCCTTCATTCCCTCTAAATAAACCTCATAATTCATCATTTCTCCCTAAATGCACTTCATAATTCATAATTTGCCCTTCTCAAAGTCCAATTTCTCAATTCTTAGAATGGGATAAAAAGAGGTTGGGGTTTCATAGGCCTGGGGGGGACTCCTCTGGAGCCCCCAAATCTTGCATCAATATCAATAGTGGAATTTGCCACCATGTGGATTTGGCTGGATTGAATGCACTGAAGATGTCATCAGACATGCTTTCCTGCCCCTGAGACTTCCTGCATTTAGCACCTGGCCTTATTCCACCACTTGGCTTACACAGGTGGGATCACCAAAAGATCTTCCTTCTCTCTGCCCTGCCCAGGAGGCCTTTCCCCCAAGGTGAGGCTTCGGCCTCTGTAGACGCACTACCCCTTTCATGCTTCTGTAGTGTTTTTACCTGCTTGTCACACGGCCCAAAATGTCCCTCACTTTTCTTCAAAGAAAATAGCAAGCAGGTCTTTAAGGCCCATTTCCAAATTCAAATGTCAGCTGTGTGCAGCCTGGACACACCCTCTAGGAGCACACGACCCTGGATGCCCACCATGTTTTCATTTGTCGCTTGTCATTCCACTGGAACTTCCTGTCATGCACCACCTTCAACCTGGCTCTGGGCAATGACTTCCACTCCATCTTGCAGGGAACACCTAGACGCTTTTACTCCAAGTCCCCAAGGGTGTCACAGGAGACATCTTCCTTTAGGCACCCCCTCATGGCACCTCCAAGGTCAGGTTTTCTCTTTTGAAGTTTTTAAAAACTAGTTTTATTTGCAGAGAGAGAGAGAGAGAGAGAGAGAGAGAGAGAGTGAGAACTGGTGTGCCAGGACCTCTAGCCACTGCAAACGAACTCCAGATGCATGCGCCACTTTGTGCATCTGGCTTTACGTGGGTGCTGGGGAATTGAACTCGGGTCATTAAGTTTTTCAGGGAAGCATCTTAACTGCTGAGTTATCTCACCAGCCTCTTTTGAAGTTTCTTGTTTCAAAATCGACAGCACGCTTTCCTCCTTGCGTTCATCTCTTTTCTTAAGAAGTGTCCGTCCTCTCTCTTAACATGAGGTCAGCCAAGACCTTGGCAAAGAGAAGGAACACAGACTGCTAACCCATCTCCTACCCGCCCCATGGAATGGCATTTTAACAGCATTACTAGCTCAATATCGCTTCCACGACACTGCTAACCAGCGTGACAAATGCCATTGGATAAGCAAGCTCGAAATATACTCACCCCAAATTATATGCAGCAAGCAATGAGGTCTGGATCCATTTCCTCCATGTCATTAAACTCTCACTCACCTTTCAAGCCTAGCTTCAAAATCACTCCATAAGAACTTCCCCTGATTAACTTGACCCAATTCTCTCAGTTCCTCTACTCAATGAGCCTTCATTAATTATGTACCTAGAGAGTCTCCTCCATTCACAGGCCGGGTATGTTATGGTAGGAACGGTTCATGTGCAGTCTGTCCAGAGGAAGGCCTGGTCTAACAGCTCTCTGGGTCCCTCTCTCTATGGAGGTTCACATTTCTGCTCAGACAGACCCAATAAATGTCACTGGCTGATAGATGCCCGAGACTGTAAATGTACTTTCTCTCTTGTCATTTTTTTAGTGCTAGAGCTCAAGAAGCTGGGAAGAGAAGGTGTTAAACTTTCTCTGAAGAACATTTTACCCAAAGGGCTTGTTGCTTTTCGTGAACACTGGTCCTTTGTTGAAATGTCCTGCCCTGCCAATCTCTGGAGCTTTTTAAATAAATATTTATTGAGTATGCTGTGATTTCTGAAAGAGTGGTTGTAGAGTCCTGTTTAAGGTTCTAAATATAATGAAGGGTGTGACTTTGGATATTAGCCATAGCTATTTGTGTTCCTTGTAAATAAACCACCACCAGATTCATGTGTGGTCACCACCCTATAGAATTCTCACTAATTCTTGCCACCACCCCGTGTGATAGACAGTACTGGTTTCTCAGAGGCAGAGAGCCTTGGTTATTGTGGAGGAAATTTAAATTCTTTAACATTTTGTGTCTTGTTACTTTCTATACTGTTTATTTTTTTTTCAAGTCCTGGACTTATCGTGCTATGATAGTTTAGAGTAAATTTTGATATTTTTCTGAAGATGAAAGGCGACTTGTCCAAATCTGAGCCAAAAGAAACTAGAAACTTCTTCTGAGAGAAAGCAAGCCCAAGTCATCTATTTATTTACTCAAAGGTTTATGGTAAATCTAAGCAGCACAGTTGAGGAGTCTCTCTCTCTCTCTCTCTCTCTCTCTCTCTCTCTCTCTCTCTCTCTCTCTCTCTCTCGATTGCTTTGTATGTGTGTGTTTGTGTGTCTCTGTGTGTGCATGTGCACGTGTGTGTAAGGAAAATTTTTCTCATTTTTGGCAGGTTAGGGCTCCTTGCAACCAAGCTAAAAGAAAGACATCATGAATTCTAGAGAAAAGATAAGGTGTTCCCTAGTATCTTTGTTCATGTTTTTTTTTCAGTCAATATATTAAGCAAGAATTTAGATAAATTACAGAAAGGAAGCCAAAATTATCTGCATGTATGCACACGTGCCTCTGTGCACATGTTTTGGTGTTCAAATAGCCAAGAAATGCATCTATTAGACTTTATCTCTTAATTTTAAAGGAAATGCTCACTCTGATTATGTTAACCAAGGTGAAATACAATTTCATCCATTCATAGAATTTAAGTGTTTAAATTGGGTGATATTGCTTAAAAGAAATGAGCAGTTGGTTTTGAGTAAATGAATTAAAGAACTGAGTTCACATCAGTTGTAATGACTCTCAGTAAGCTACCTCTCAGCTCCAGCTCGTAGCTCCCCCCCCCCAGCCCCCAGGCTTGGTTATTTATCCCTGAAGTGTTTTCTAAACTTCCTTCCTTTATTCTTTCTTTCTACCCTTTCTTCCTCCATTTTTTAAATTTTATTTTTAAATTTTATTTTATTGAGACAGGGTCTCAAGTAGCCTGGGCTTGCCTCAAGGTTATTATGTAGCTGAGGATGACCTTGAATTTCTGGTTCTCCTGCATGTCCGGAGTGCTGGGGTTACAGGCATGTACCGTCACACCTAATGTCAACCATACCTGGCAAGCACTCTGCCAACGGGGCTTCATCCCCAGCCCTCACTCGTCTTCCACAGACACTTCGTGTTTTCTTCTTTCTTATTTCTTCTTTCTTATTTCTAACTGCTCTGTTGTCTCCCATCTTGATTTATTTTATTCCCTAAACCCATCTCCCCTTCACCCAGTGTGGTCCCTCTGGAATGACCAGTCAGCCTCTTGGAATTGAAGGTTTTTATTAATCAATGAAAGGGAGAAAAGGGAATTCTAGAAATTTGAACAAGTCACCTATTGAACCAGAAACAGCTTATTTCTAGATCTACATCAACCAGTTGAAGGAACAGGAGTGAGGTAGTGTTTTCTTTGTTTTTAACCAGCAGTTAGTTAGGGACAGAAGCCCAACGAGGGAACAAGGAGATGCCCATTCTGTCCATCCTGGAAAAATTGAAACCTGCATGTCTGACCATGTCTTTTCCTAGATGGCTGTTAGTGACAAAACCAACAAGATCTTCCTGTTTCTTCCTCTCAGCTCACTCTCTCCGGGTCAGCGCCCTGAGTCCACCAACCGATCTGATCTTGGCTCCTCTTGGGTCAGACCCCTGAACTAGCAAACCAATCTGGCCTTCCCCTTATGCACCCGAGTCTGACTAAAAAAATCCATTTTTAGTTAACTCTAAAGGCTTGTCCATGCTAATCTCTTCTCTCTCTCTCTCTCTCTCTCTCTCTCTCTCTCTCTCTCTCTCTCTCTCTCTCTCTCTCTCTCTCTCCCTGTGACCTCATCTGTCTGGACACAAGTAAATCCACCTCTCTTCACCATAGCTTTGCCGAGACAGAGAGGACTCCCCTCAGCCTAGGCATTTATTTCACTGCTTGTTTTCCATCTATGTTAATCTTTGGGGTTAACTTCTCACTTTGACTACATGTATGATTCATCTTTGATCTCTGTGTCTACCACGGGTATACTTCCTCTAAACTCTGGATCTGTGACCTGGGTATTTCCTCTAAACTCTGGTCCTGCTGTGTGTGTGTATCATTTCTTTAAACTTGGAGTAACCATGAGTGTAATGACTGTCTTGAATCTCTTTACTACTCATTTCTCGCTTGGATTTCCTGAGCTCTGCTTTGGCACTTTCCCTCGCTATTCTCTTAAGGCATCACCACTTAAACTCCTCACTTTCTTCCATGTGGGGACAGACTCAGGGTGGATGCAGTCCCTCGCGCATGATGGTGTGTTTCTTATAAATCTTTCTGCATGGGCTTCTAGAGCCTGTCTTCCACGTGCTTGTGAAACTGTTCTAGCCTTTTCCTAGATCCCAATTCCCCCTAAGTAAACTTCATGATTTATGATTTCTCCCTAAATAAATTCAGTAAATCATAATTTATCCTTCTCTAGTCTATTTTTTCAATTCTTTGTTAAAAAATAAGGACTCAAAATTGGGGTTCACAAGTCTGGGAGACTCTTCCTAAAACCTAAAATCCTGCATCACAGTAGGGTAACCACATGTTGAAATAAATTTAAGCCATCACCACTTAAACTCTTAACTTTAACTCTTAGAGTTCAAATGTATATTATTAAAATGTATATAATTATTAAAATGTATATAATTATTAAAATGTATATAATTATTAAAATGTATATAACCATGGTGGTAGAAATGTTGTGTCGTTGAGAAAATTAAATCAATGTATACAATTTCCTTTCATTGATTTCATTATTTTTCCATTTTTTTAAATTTTTTCTATTAAAAAAATTATTTATTTGAGAGAGTGAGATAGAGACAGAGAAAAGCCAGAGGCAGACACTGAGAGAGTGACTGTGTGCACACTGGGGCCTCCAGCTTTACCTCAGTACTGGGGAATCGAACCGGGGCTTCAGGCTTTGCAAGCAAATGCCTTTAACTGATGGGCAACGTCTCCAGCCACCACTTAAATTTCAATATGCCATTCACGGATTCTTCTTGTAGTACTGACTGCACTGGAGCCTAGCTCTCCGCACCATTTTCATTAGTCAGACATCACACACACTGTTGTGAGCATATTATGTCAGAAACATAGATGAACCTGTTTGTGTCTTTCCACAATGTCAGAATTTGTTGATTAACAAATTCATAAGGTCTGGCAGTTTCAATGGCTATAATCTGCCAGATGCTCCTGCTGCCCTTGGAAGTCCTGGATGAGGGGAACACAGGTTCTTTCATTCCAATCTTAATCACCAATGTCCACTTTCAAATCACACATGACACACCACACAGCAAATCAATCACTCTATCCGACTATCATCTGTCTATGTAGTTTATATGTATTTATATGTAGATTACAGAATTGACTACAAAGGGTTAAAAAGCAAAGGGTTTCAAAGAGGCCTCAGAGGCCAGAGCTGGGAGACAGATAGAAATGCAAGTCTCTGTATTGATGGGATCAGCTGCTGCCGGAGAGCCTGCTCAGAACTGAGCTGCAGAAATAATCGGAAGTGAAGGGCAGGACTGGGTACAGACAAATGGACAGCAGGCCCTGACAGGCAAACAAGGGACAAGCAGGTGGCAATTGAGTAGGCCCCCATCAACAGCGGGGGCGGATTTGAGATGAAGGCCTTGGAATAGAGGGTTCCTTGATACACCCAAGGTCAGATGACAGGGTGGGGACTGTCCTCATCACGGTACTACTTGTCTTCCTCTTTATGGGGTCTAAGTGACCGAGTTATACCTTTGCCTTGGTGTGGTATGTTTGCCAAGTTCTTGGGCCTGGTTTTCCTGATATGACTTTAATACAATCATGTGAGCTTACAATCCCAATTCATGCCAATAAATGTACAGACTAGCACCCTTTCTATACCCAGGAAGAAGTCATTTATTGGTCTGTGCCACACAGGTGGTGCCAGACCCTTGGTGTCTTTCATGTGTTCACACAGATATAGAGTTAAGCTCCACCCTCAAAATGGAGTAAAAGCTACTTACAGAATAGAATCTCTCAGGGCAGTGCACACACAATCCATGGAGTAACTAAGAGCAGGGCACAGCCTGCTCTCCACACACACACACACACACACACACACACACACACACACACACACACACACACACACACGCTCCATCTCTGGGTCGCGTGTGATCTCAGGAGACCTGCCCAGCCTCTGGTTTTGGCTGCTGCTCTCCAGCCTGCCTGGGTTGCCTCCTCATTCCTCTTGGTTTCCAGCCCCTAGGTCTCTTATCTACACTCTTGATTTACTTCCTCGTCTCATTGGAGAACATCTTCAGCTCTGTAAGAAAGCATGCCTGAATGGCTCAGAGGTTAAGGTGTTTGCCTACAAAGCCTAATGACCTGGGTTCAATACCGAGTACCCATGTAAAACCAGATACACAAAGCAACACACACATAAGTCTGGGGTTCATTTGCAGTGGCTAGAGGCCCTGGCACACCCATTCTCTTTTGCTCTCTCTCTCTCTCTCTCTCATTCTTTCTCTTTCTCTCTTCCCCCTCTCTCAAAAATAAATAAATAAAATACTTTTTAAAAAAGACAGCATGCCTGAGATGGAAATATATAAAACTGTGTTTATTTTGCCATCACAATTGATAATGTGGTTTAAGAATTTTGGAGTAGAAGTAACTTTTTCTCAGAGTTTTCTAAGACCTGCCTCATTACTGGGCTTTCTAGGTGTCAGTGAGGAGTGACTTTGACTCCTCATCTTTAATATGTGACCTGCTTCCCCCACTTTAGTGCATATTAACAGGGATCTTTTGAAATTCTTTTTTCATGGAAAGTATTCCATGAGCCCTCTATGTCTGGAGATGTGAGTCCTTCAGTCCTGGGAATTCTTACATTCTTTTCTTAATAGTATCTTTCTTATTTTTTTTTTCTGTTCTATCTTCCTAAAAACCTTTGCTCCTCAATTCTATCTCTCATTTTCTTATTGTGTTCTCATTCGTTTCCATCTCCTTCCCCCCCCCCCCCGTGGCTTCCTAGGAGAATGCCGCAATTTTATTTTCCATATGTTCTTCTGAAGCTTTCATTTCTGCCATGACTTTTTCACTTTCCAATATGGTTTTGGCTGCTCTTGTTTCGTGGACGCAATATGTCTCTGAGGGTTTTAATTAAGAGAATGACAGAGTCTTCGGCTCCCACTGCAGGGTTTCCTCAGGCTTCTCTCTTCTGTTTGTGGATTTTGGCCTTTGTCTGTTACACTCAAGACTGGTCCAAGTGAGGGGAAGACACTAAAATACTGATGGAAATTTCCAGGGCTTGTGTACTGGACAGCTTCAGTGTCAGAGTATTTCACTCTCCCTAGGGAAAACTTGTCCAGCTTTCTGCCTCAGTTCCTGGCATCCAGGGAGGTAAGTGGGATGGGTTCAGAGTTCTTTTTCAGTGGTGGCTGCTCCAGCCAGGCAGAGAGTTCTGGAGGGTCCTTGATAGCTGGGTACTGCGCCAGGGTTCTGCCCTGATATTCTAAAGCATCGTGCTGAGGAGAACTGAGAAAAGATCCGCTCAGGTCATTTCCCACAGGGTTCAATCCTCTTGTGGAATCCTTGGGTGAGAAAGGCTGTGATTCTCCACCCAGATGCCCAGGCCCTGCCTGGGTTTGCATGCACAGATTCACCCTGCCTTCCACCATCCTGGAGCTACTGAGGAGAGGGTGATAAACTGGCATCTCAGGCATGAGTTTCAGTCTCCTGATCTTAACTAAATCTAAAGGCGATTTGCTTTCATCTTGAATTTTTTCTTTTACTTTTGTATTTTTGGTGTCCATGACTCTACTGTTTGGTTTGATGGGTCTAAAGTTCTTTCTCTCTTTATAGCACTTTAATGGATGTATAGGAGAGATAACTTCATGTAGCAGCATACTGCGATCACCCAGTGGAGCAGGTTGGCTTCTATAGAGGAACAGAACCAACAGATAGAATGAAGGGAGTTTATTGGGTGAGCTTACGGTAGTCCAACAACAGTGGTCTACAGGCCTGAGAGTCAAGAAACTGATAACTGCTCAGCTGGTCTGCAGTCCCCCTGGAAGGCTGAGGAAACTTGGTTGCAATGCCCAGGACAGACAGTCGAGCAGGACAGATGCATGTGCAAGTGAAGGCATCACCAACAAGCAGCACCCAAAGCCAGGCAGGGAGAAAAGGGGTATAATTCCTCTCAGGGCTTCCTTACATAAAACTCCCTTCTGGGAGGGATGCCCACTCTGGAGGAAGGACTTCCTCCTTCAGTCAATCCTTCCCAGAAGCAACCTCAGAGATGCAACCAAGAAGAATGCCTGTGATTCCTAACCAGATCAAGTTGACAACAGAACATAACCATCAAGCCAGGTACTCTGAATACATGAGAAGCAGGATGAATAGCTATAACTAGAGCTATGTAATTTGCCAACCAAGATATTGTTGACGGGAAAGAGGCACCAAGAATAGCTATAATTATATCATTTTTACACAATAACTAGGCTGGCTACAATGGTATATGCCTATCATCCTAGCACTCAAGAGGTAGAGACAGAAAAATCAAGAGTTCAAGCTAAGACCCTGACAAATGCCAAGGGATTATTATTGTGATAGTAATGAACCTACAAAAAGAGTTCTATTCGATCTATATTCAAATATAAAAACTTCTGAGAAAATATAAATTAGTATATTCATACATAGGAATATTAAAGTAAACTTTCAAAAATTCTTTAAATTGATTATCTGAAATTAAAGAAGGAAAGAGTCCTAAATCATTCTCATGTACTTTTTAGAATTCTTTTTTACATTTTATTTATTTGCAAGCAGAGAGATAGAGAGTAAGAGAGAGAGAGTTGGGCACACCAGGGCCTCTAGCTACTGCAAATGAACTCCAGATGCATGGGCCACTTTGAGTGGTGGCTTTGTGTGGGTACTGGAGAACTGAACCCAGGTCATTGGGCAAATGCCTTAACCACTCGTGTGTTTTTGATCAGCATTTTAGTCTAATATGTTTCCAAATGCATAACACTTTGTTTTTCACTGATATGTTTTTAAGAGTGTGTTTAACATAATTGCTTTGTCACACACTATGACAACATATTCAAAGCTGAAGCTACAGTTACTAAATTTGAAACTGTGGATGCCTTCAGTTGACTTTCCTCAGTAGGTCATAATATTTACGTCTGAAAGTACAAGCTGTGCAGGAAATGAGGTGATAGAAATCTCAGAGGATATTCTCAATTCCACTTTTGTAAACTGAAATATAGAAATACTTGAACCCTCTATATTGTCACAAGTAATTTCTTTTGCCCCAGTAGGAGTAATTTCTTTGCCCATTAATTTTATAGGCTAAAAATTGTTAAGTGTGT
Source organism: Zapus hudsonius (assembly GCA_004024765.1). Classification (NCBI taxonomy): domain Eukaryota; kingdom Metazoa; phylum Chordata; class Mammalia; order Rodentia; family Dipodidae; genus Zapus; species Zapus hudsonius. The sequence goes on along the minus strand of PVHP010014450.1, from coordinate 28,067 downwards.
TCTCTAAGTTTATTATTAAATGCTGATTTTTTTCCCAACAAAATGCAGCCAAAATTTAAATGACTCACAAAATAGCATGTTAGGTCACATGGGTAGACTTAAAAAATTAATTATCTGAAAGGCTCCAAATTTCAATTCATGGTCTGGATGTAAACTGAAGAAAGAAAACACATACAGACAGGGTCACATATCTTTCTATATCCAGCATCTGCTCTGTCACAAAATTATATAGTCTGTCACCATGTGCATATATAAAAATATATAAAAAATAGGGACTGTAGAGCTGGCTCAGCCATTAAGTGCTTGCTTGAAAAGCCTAAAGGCATGATTTTGATTCCCCAGCACCCATGTAAAGCCAGATACACAAAGTGGCACATGCATCTGGAGTTCATTTGCAGTGGCAGGAGGTCCTGGCACATGGATATTCACTTGCTCTCTCTTGCTCTCCTTGCAAATAAATTAAATATATTTTTTAAATCTGTGAGAAAAATTTATTCAGCACTGAAGATTGGACTCTACCACTGAGTTTCACTCTTAGCTTTTTGCTTTTAAAAAAAAAAAAACAAATTTCTCACTAAGTTGCCAGGCTGGCCATGAACTTACAATCCTCCTGCTTTAGTAACTGAAGTATCTGGGGTTACAAGTGTGTGCAACTATTCTCAGGTAATCATTTGCAAAGCTTAACAAATAAACCTTCTGCTTTGCTGAGTGGGTACTGCAGTTTGTTTGCTCACACATTTATGAATGGTTATGTGTGCACACCACTCACTTCAAATCCATCTGCTCCAGTCACCTATCTTGTAATAAACTGCTGTGACTACAATTCTCTGCCCTACCAAGATGTGTCTATTGTCACTAGGAAAACAACCCATTTATCTGGGATGTTAAACTTGTGAATTGTGTTTAAACCCACACTCATGTCAAACGTTTCTGATACAACTGAAGGAGCTCCCAAAAGTGTAATTTAACTGTGAATTGATGAAGAAGAAATGGAAGCGCTTTCTATGTTAGGTTGACTGTTTTCTCTCTCAAGTGTCTGATACCAAGATATTGCACAGCCATCAGGGGCCTGTTTGCAAATATCCACCTGTGCTGATGGAACCAACACACTGGCAGCAATTACCTCATTTTCTGAACATACACAAAAGAACTTGGGAGGAAGGGAAAAACATTAATTTAGAACTTTTCATCAAAGATCCAAACTTCTGAGCATGATACGGTGAACACGCTTTTTGTAGCTATATGTGCTAAACTGTCTCAGTAATGATCTTCTTAGAATAACTACTTTTCAAATAGATGATTAAAAAATGTAATAAATGTGGCCAGTTATTCGGCAAATATGCATCTCCTTTGTACAAGTGCCCAGGGATGTCACTACTGCCTCCATGGGAAATGAAAAGTTTGCTTTTTTATTCTTTTTTGCTGAGATTACATATTCACCATTGAGTTTTTAAATTTATTTTGCTTGTTTGTTTTGGAACATTAAAAGAAAAATCCAATCTTAACTTTTCATCAATGCAGTTTCCTTCTCTACTCTCATTCTGCTCTTTCTCTTTCTTTCTCTCTCTTTCTCTCTTTCTTTCTCTCTTTCTCTTTCTCTCTTTCTCTCTTTCTCTCTTTCTCTCTTTCTTTCTTTCTTTCTTTCTTGACAGGTTCCTAGATAGCCCAGACTGGCCTTGAACTTGCAGAGTAGCTTAGGATGAACTTGGGCTTCTGATCCTCCTATCCCCACCTTCTGAGTGCTGAGATTACAGGTGTGCAGACCACACCCAATTTTATGCAGTGCTGAGAATGGAACCTAAGGCTTTGTGCTTATCAGGTGAGCACTGAGTTATATACCCAGCCCATCGTGAACTCTTGGAAAGCCCATTCACTGGTTGATTCCAAAGCCGCCTACATAAGCCAAGTACAAAAAGTAACAGAAGCATCTGGTGTTGGTTACAGAAGCAAGCAGTCCTAGTACGCCCAAACACACATCCACACACGTGTGCAAATAAGTAAATTACAAATATATTTTATAGGGCTGGAGAGATGGCTCAGCGGTTGGGGCACTTGCCTCCAGTGCCTAGGGCCCCAGGTTCAGTTCCCCAGTGCCCACATGTGCCAGACCCACGGGGTGGTGGCCCTGGTGCGCTCTCTCTGTCTCTCTCTCTCTTTCTCTCTCTGTATTACTGCTTGAAGGTGAATAGATAAAATATTAAATATATATATATATTTTACAAATTTTCTTAAACCCATTGCTGAAAGTGTGTGTGTGTGTGTGTGTGTCTGTCTGTCTGTCTGTCTGTCTGTCTGTGTCTGGTGGGAGAGGTAGGGAGACTCCAAAAGTTTAGTCCTCCATAAACTAATGAGAAGACAGTCAAAAACAAGCAAAAAATATTTTTTGCATTTTGTAAACTAACTAAAACCTTTAGCAATTAGGAGCTCTAGAAACAGAACTGAATTTCAGTAAGGACAAAGTGCTTCATGGCATCTTAACTTACCCTAGCCTTGTGTCCCATTTCATAGCTCAGGGTAGCCTTAAAAACAACAGCTCACTGGAACTGAGATCCTTGGCATAATCCTATGGGGACCAAGATCTCATGCTCCTAGGGGAAATTCCCACTACCAGAGAGCTACAGAAGCTAGCCAAAATAGCAATGTTGTCTCATTTAACCTACATTGATTTCATTCTCCAATGGAGATTCTGTTTGTATTTTTCAGCAGGCATTGAGAGAGCCGGGGACAACCCAATTCCACCAATGAGACATTGGATGATGGCTGACATCCTGACAGGAAATGATCCACCCCTAGCCTTCACACAGGGCCCAGATGAAACCCACGAGAAAGTGTTGAGACAAACAGGAGACCAAGCACCACAGCAAGTCTGATAGCCCATGAAAGGTCAACGGAGACAGACACCAAAGATACCCAACAGAACCCAGGGTAAAGATCCAGAGATACTTAAGTCTCAACAATAAAGCAAACTCAAAACTCACCCACTATGTGAGTGGAAGGAAGGGGGAGAAGAATGTAAGAGCCATGGTGGGGGTGAATATCCAGAGACATTGTCCTCTTAGTAACAATGCACAAAGGGGGAAGAAGAAAATAAAAGAACAAAAAACTGGCTCCCTCTGGTGCAGTTCAGAACCCCCTATCCTATGGACAGATCCAGTATGCTCACTGATGGAGGACCCCAGTGGGTAGGGGACAGAAAGGAGGGAAACAGAGACACATTCACAAGATTTGATCATACAATGTATATACTTATTCATAATAAAGATATTTTTTAAAAAACAGCTCACACAGTCTGAAAGCCCTGGGTCCCCGCCACTGGTTCCTTCCCTCACTGAGCTGTTGACCAAAGTGACCCATGAGGTTCCAAAAACAAGACAGAATTCTGTCAAGGCTCTTGAACGCCCTCCCCAGGCCTGAGGCAAAACCCTGTTGCTGAAGAAACTACAGAATGCCATCGATCAGCATCGAGAGACCCTTCGAGGTCTGGAATGGTAACCAGCCCCCAGATGGCAGTTAGTGCAGTGCTGGAAGGCACTACACAAGCTGCCAGGGGTAGCTGATCAACAACAGCTGGAGTAAACAGACCACTGGCATGAAACATAGTCTGCGGCCATGAGTAGGTTGACCACACCTCCTACTGGGAGAAAACAGCAAACCAAGAAAGGAGCACTTGTGCAATGAAGGAGCCTGGACCTGGGGGAGACAATCAACAGCTATTAAATTCGGCCAAATATTCCACTCAGTGAGGGGAACCCTTGATTGGAACTGGGGATTCAGGGTGATATGCACCGGATCCCATACTCTTGGGCTCCCAAGAAAAGATGCACTATGCGAGCGCCTGATGGGGAGGCTACTAAAAATAGAAGCTAGGTAATCCAGAATGGTGCATATTTGTTAACCTATACTGATCTCACTCTCCGATAGAGATTGTGTTTGTATTTTTCAGGATGCAGCGAGAGAGCCTACCAACCAACTGCAGGCAGAAAGCTGAGATCCTGGCAAGAGAGGAGCCACCACAGTCATACAGTGGAGGATCCATATGGAACCCCACAGAGAATTATTGGATGAACAAGGGACCCACATCCATAGCCATTCAATCAACAAAGGATAAGCCAGTGTGACAGAAACCAATGAATCTCAACACAAAAACCCCAAGCTCACAACACCAAAGCAGCCTCAATACTCACCCACCACAACTCAGGGAACTGAGCGGAAGAGGGGGCAGAAAGATTGTGAGAGCCGTGGTGGGGGAGAATATCAGAGACTTGGCAACCCTCAGTAACAACACACTTGGGTCATGAGAATCCGGCTGAATACTAGGCTATCCATGGTCCCCTACCACAAAGACTGATCCAGATGGCCCACAGAGGAGGATATCCAGCTGACTGGGGATGGGGAGGGGGGGCAAAGAGGAATTGGGGATAAAAACTCATTGTTGGCCCACTAAACAATGTAACTCATTATGGACAAGAAAAAAAAAAACCAGATCACATCCCCATACCTTACAAGACAAAAACATTGTGTGTGCGATGTTCTTAGGCACCTCGTGGAAGACCTGCTTAGAAAGCTGGTTTCTACCCCATCCAACCAAAACTCTCTCCTTGTGCAGAAGCTGATAGAGAGACAGGGTTTGCTTTACCAAAAACATTTATAGGCAATCAGTCCTCACTGCCTGATGCAATAAATAAGTCAAATAAAATAAACCAAAAAACTTGGGAAGAAGTCTCAGGAATGAGGTTCGATAAAGAGTGAGGGCTTTCAAAGGCCACAACATGTTCCATTCAGCTATGCCAAGGTCGTGTGGCTACTTTGGAAAGCCCTGAGCAGGCTCTGAAACCACTGGCTGACCTTGAGTCTCTGCAGAAGTTGAAAGCAAAAGTCGAAGCTGCAGCATCACACACTTTCTGGCCGATTGTTGAAGGCCTGAGCTGACAACTAGCAGAGCCCCGTGAAGACTGGGAGCCTTTTCGGTTTGTTTGTTTCTTGGTTGGCTGGCTGGTTGGTTTTGCATCCAGGCATTGAAAGTCACCTCTATCTAACCGTTAACTGAATACTAAACTCAAGGTTAAGTGGAGATCTCAAATACTTAAAACAAGCACGTGGAAGAACAGAATTGGAACAAGATCCCTTCTGGATTTCAAAACTTATTAAAATGTATAATTCATAATTGTATACTACTGGCAGAAAATGCACATATAAATATCATGGGATAGACTTGTGAGTCCAGCAATAAACTCATATAATTGTAGCCAATTTATTTTTGATAAGGATGTTAATTAAGACCGTTCAATAGGAGCATCTTTTCAAATAAATGATGCTGGTACAAATGGGCGCCTACGTGTCCAAGAATGCATTGGGATTCTTGTCACATACCTTCATAAAAAGTAATTCAAAATGCCTCAAATATCTAAGTGTGAGAGATAATTTTTTTAAATTCTTAGAAACATGGATATAAGTCTTTTTTGGATTAAGCAATAGTTTCTTAAATATGACACCACATCAGAAGCTAGAAATTAAAAATAGATTAAAGTTGGACTTCCTCAAAATTAAAAACATCTGCATCACATAGGTATTATTAGGGGAGCAAGAAGCGATCCACAGAATGGTGGGAAATACTTGCAAATTACGTATCTGATGAAGTTTGGGAGTTTTTTTATTTTTTATTTTATTTATTCATTTTCCTTTTTTTCTCTTTTTAAAAAATTTTTTTAAAAAAATATGGAATGCTTCACGAATTTGCATGTCATCCTTGCGCAGGGGCCATGCTAATGTTCTCTGTATCGTTCCAATTTTAGGATATGTGCTGCTGAAGCGAGCACTTATTTATTAATTTTCAAGCAGAGATACAGAGAGAGAGAGAGAGAGAGAGAGAGAGAGAGAGAGAGAGAGAGAGCGTGCACCAGGGCCACCACCTTGTGGGTCTGGCGTATGTGGGTCCTGGGGAATTGAACCCGAGGCTTTAGGCACTGGAAGCAAGTGCCTTAACCGCTGAACAATCTCTCTAGCCCCAGGTGGGTTTTTTTTTTGAGATAGTATTTCATGTAGCCTAGGCTAGCCACAAGCTTGCTGAGTTGTTAAGGGATGACCTTGACTTCAAGTGCTGGGATTGCATGACAAAGCTCTGGTATACAGATACGTAGTGACGTTTTTATAACTCAATAATAAATACACAACCACTCAGTGAAAAGGTGGGCAAAGGAGATCACATGGTGGGCACCCATAATGCCAGCATGGGATGGCAAGACAGAGGATCCCAGCCAGATTAGCGTCATTGGTGAACTCGGGCCAATGAGAGACCCTGTCTCAAAGGAGATGGAAAGCATTGTTGAGGATGACACCCAGCCTTGTCCTTTGGCCTGCACATGCATGAGTGTGTGCATGTACACATGAAGACAAACACACACATAAAAATGAGGCAAAGGACTGGAATACATATTTCTCTGAAAATATTCAAATAACCAATATGCACATGAAAAGCTATTCAACATTTTCAGTCATTAGGTATTATAAATCAATATCAAAATGAGAAGGCACTTCATACCCACTAGGCTGGCTACAATCACAAAGTCAAATAGTCACAAGGGTTGGCCGTGATGTGAAGCAGTTGCCGGTAGCGATACAGTGTGGTGTGACCACTTTGGAAAACAGTGTGCAGTTTCTCAAAAAGTTACCCTATAATACAGCAATTCCATCTCTAGGTAGATACTGAAGATAATTGAAAGATATATATGTGTATGTATGTATGTGTGTGTATGTGTGTGTCTACCATTTCAACTCTTTTTATGTCATTATTAATAATTAGACTTTTTTCAATTGGGAAAAGTTAAATGAGATGGAATACCAATAAAAAAATAAAACAAGCCGGGCGTGGTGGGTCACACGCCTTTAATCCCAGCACTCGGGAAGCAGAGGTAGGAGGATCACCATGAGTTCAAGGTCACCCTGAGACTGCATAGTAAATTCCAGGTCAGGCTGGACTAGAGCGAAACCCTACCTTGAAAAACCAAAAAATTTTTAAAATTTTTAAAAATAAAACAAAGGTAAATTATACTACTTCACTCAAATTGGAACCTGTAATAGTAAGCCTGACTGGATTTAGACTCACCATGGAAACACTCCTGTGGGTGTGTCTTTAAGGATGCTTGTTTCCAGAGAGGTTCAACTTTGGAGATGTGGGAAGCCCCATTCCATAGACTGGGCTCTGGACTGATTTCGAAGGAGAAAGTGAGCTGAGCACCAGCTTACACCTCTCTCTGCTTCCTGACGGTAAAGCAATGTGACTATCTACCTCACACTGTGGCCAGCAAGCCTGTTGCACCGTGGTGGACTGTACCCTCAAGCCATGAGCCAAAATAAATCTTTCTGCTTTAAGCTGCTTTTATAAAAGTATTTTTGTCACAGCAAAAGAAATTCATACAGGACTTATGTCTTATTAACTCCAAAACAATCCATTTGCAGGATGAGAGCATTTCCAATTTGGTTTCAAACATGAATATGAACAATTTTCATCAATATGATCCAGTTTCTGAAGTGAGAACAGTCGATAGTTTAACACAGGTAAATCTTAATTCATTCCTAGTCCTGTGTTAGCTTTCTTTCACTAAGATAAAAAAGACTTGAAATAACTTATAAATAGGAAAAATTTATTTGGGCTCACAATTTTGGAAGTGTCAGTTTCTGTGGGCCTTGTTGCTTTTAGTCTTTTTGGTGACAAAGTAGTGCATTATGGGACTAGCCTCCTCATCTCATGGCTAGGAAGTGAAAAGGAGAGAAGGAGGGAGCCAGAGTCCCATGATCCCTCCAAAGGTACACCCCAATGTCCTAAGACCTCCCGCTATGCCCTTCCTCTTAAAGGCTCTATATCTCCCAACAGCACTGTGGTCTAGGGCCATACTATTAACTCAGAGGTCCCTGATGGGCCACTCCAGACTCAAAGGATAGCAGTTCACTAAATTACTCTCAGTCTATTGGGATGGAGCTGGCTGAGAAAAATTGTTTTTTGGAGAAATTAAGGTATTTTAATTAGCTGCCAACATATAGTGAAAAAATTAATTGGACATAAAGGTGTTGTCCATTTGTATTTCAGTTGGTTGGGTGTATTCCCTGCAGCAGGGAATTCTTATGAACTCAAAGCATATTTTCATCTACTATTCATAGAAATTATCAACTTCTGGAAGATACCTTCAGAATATGCGATGAGCTTCATAATTTGAAAATCTGGGTGGAAGAATTTAAAAGTTTAATAAACACCAAAATGAGGTTTTGCAAGTATGAAGCAAATGAAGGAATCAGATCGTTAGATAATGCTAAGCTGTGCCCTCTTGGAAGGCACGCAAATCATTTCTGAGGAAGGAAAACTCTATCAAATCAGTGGCTTGCATGTGCTTAGATCAGAATGTGAAACAGAGCCTCCAACCAAGAGATCAGAACGAGAGTTCTACCGTCAGCAAAATTCATGTGTCAGAAATGGAGTTTAAAAACGAAAAGGCAAGTCATTTGCTGCGACATTGGAAACCGTTTCCATGACCCAGTTTACTGTCAATAAAGCTCCGACAGTGTTCAGCTTTGGTCACTCGGGACTCATGGGAGACTTCTACACAGGCTGCTTTCTAGAATGAGGCAGAGAACTGATGTTTGTCTAGCTGCCCCCCAAAAAGAATGAATTTAAAAGTTAGATTTAGCTGGGTGTGGTAGTGCACACCTTTAATCCCAGGAGGCAGAGGCAGGAGGATCACTGTGACTTCAAGGCCAGCTGGAGACTACATAGTGAATTCCAGGTCAGCCTGGTCCAGAGTGAGACCCTACCTCGGAAAAAAAAGATTGATGAGTAAGGGTCATGAAAAGTTGGGACACTTCTCCCACAAGAAGATGGGATGGCTGTTTAGAAGAATGGGTCTTGTTTTTCTCAAAGTTCACCAAGGTTGTGACCCACAATTGTGCGCAAGGTCATAAGCCACAGTGAGCTGGGGGTCCAGCGACCAAGTGACTGAGTGACCTTGCTGATGGTCAGCATCAGGCTGATGTGAAGGTGGGAAGCCAGGTGTCTGCTTCCCTGTCATTAGAGACTTCCCCTTGAAACTATAATCAAAATAAATCCTTTCCAGGCTGGAGAAATGGCTCAGTGGTTAAGGCACTTGCCTGCAAAGCCTAACAACCAAGGTTTGATTCCCTAGTGCCCACATAAAGCCAGATGCACAAGGTGGCGCATGTGTCTGGAGTTCATTTGCAGCAGCTAGAGGCCCTAGCATGCCCATATTCTCTCTCTCTCTCTCTCTCTCTCTCTCTCTCTCTCTCTCTCTCTCTCTCTCTCTCTCTCTCTCTCTCTCTCTCTGTCTGTCTTCTGTCTTTCTCTCTACTTGAATACATATATCCTTTCCTTTCATAAGGTACTTCTGATTGAGTATTTTGTCCAGCAACAAGAAAGTAACTGATTCATCACATAAAATGCTGGACATGAGAACACATATCTGTAATCCCAGTGCTGACAGGCAGGCAGGCAGGCAGGCAGGCAGGCAGGGATAGGAGGATTCTTGGGGCTCACTAGCCAGCTAGTTAGCCTGATTGTTGAGTTCAGGCCAGTGAGAGGCCCTGTCTGGAAAAACAGTGGAAGGCATTCCTGAGGATGACATCCAAGGTTTCCTCAGACCTCCACATGCATGCACATTTGCACACGTGCACACACTTGCACATTAACATGCGTGTACACATGCAAATCACATACACAGAGAAAGACAGTCACCAGTGAAGAAAGATTCATTTGATTCCACCAACCTTGAAAGGGTTATTTTATCGTCTATGGCTTTGTTCAAGTTAAACAAAGCCAAATGCCTTTAGAGTGTGAAGTTGAAGGCCTTTAAAAAAAAAGAAACATTTTTGTGTGTTTTGCAAGCTAGTTGTTCAGGTTTTTAAAAAACTATTTTTAATTATTTATTTGCAAGGAGAGAGAGAGAATGAGAAAGAGGAAATGGCCTCTTGCCACTGCAAACAAACCCGGATGCATGTGCCACTTTGTGCATCTGGCGTTACATGGATAACTGGGGAATTGAACCCCAGACCATTAGGCTTTGCTAGCAAGTGCCTTTAACCACTGAGCCATCTCTCCAGCCCACAGTGGTTTAGTTTGCATTAGAACTAAAGAGTTCTTACATCTTTGGAGAGCTTCTACCTGGACACTTGGAGTCCAGCTTCTAATCAAACCCCTAGACAAGGCTGCTCTGTTCTTGGGTTTGCAGCTGTGGTTTTAAGTAATTTGGAGCCAGGGATACACACATGCTTCAAGCCCCTATGTTAATACGGAACATCTCCTTCTCAAGACAGGCCAGAAGGACACCGCTCTCCCCTGTGCTTCCTGCTTCACATGGAGAGGAGAAGCCCGTCTTGCAAAAGACATCTCAGTTTGAAAGGGTGGACCACAGAGGCATAAACACAAATTAGTGCCATATGTTGAAGACTGTCCATTATTTACGCGGGGTCCAGATGCTCCTATCTTCCACATTATATTTGCAATCAATCATTTTTTAGCTCTTTTTCCTGATGCAATGCCAATTTAATAAAAGAATTGCGCTTCCCTTTCTTCAGGACTGTGAAAGCTCTCACAACCAGATATGCTCACTATTTCATCTCAGAAAAAGTTCCCCTTGGAATTAATTACTTTGAAATCAAAGTATTCCTGGGCTCACGGCTCCTTTTAAAAACATCAGTGGCACTACTTTCCAACATATTATCTTCCATAATTGAATCCAATTTTTACTATGATGTCACAGAGAATAACAGAACAATAAAAACTACATGGTATAACATTGCAGGTTAACCCAGACAATTACTCCATGCCGGTTTCCAAAAGACATTGTTATTTCACCCTGCATGTGAATAGAAATATCCTATTGAGGAATTAAGCCTAAGGTGGAAATATGAATACCTAGGATTATGAAATTCTGCCTTGAGCTGAATGGACAGCATCAACAGTGTGCAAATGTGCCATCACTTCTCATTTAAAGGAAAGTAATCCTAAGTGCATACATGCATTTTGCTCTTTTGCGAGTGCAGATTGGCAAGTCTCAAATAATGAAACCCATTCCCCAAGGTGCCCAGGAAATCTCTCTCTTGTATTTTTAATTTTTATCTATTTATCTATCTATCTATATATCTATCTATCTATCTATCTATTTGCAAGCAGAGAGAGATAGAGAGAAGAGAGACAAAGAGAATGGACGTGCCAGAGCCTCTGTCTAGTTGCTGCAAACAAACTCCAGATGCATGTGCCACTTGGTGAATCTGGCTTTATGTGGGTACTAGGAAATCAAACCCAGGTCGTTAGGCTTTGCAGGCAAGTGCCTTAACCACTGAGACATCTCTCCAGCCCTGTCACCTATATTTTTGTCTTCAGATTCTTAATTCTGCCTTTCTCCACATCCTACCAAGGAATATGCCTCTTTCAATATTTCCTAATGAAAAACTATCTCTTGGACTTTCCTGATTTTTTTTTTTACGGAAACTATGAGTTTTATTTTTTTTTATTTTTTTTAAATATATATTTATTGTCCATAATGAGTTACATTATTTAGTGGGCAAACCATGCGTTGTTATCCCGAATTCCCCAATTCCCATATAGAACATATGATCTATCATGTCAACCACATGTATGTATGTCATTCCCATTGTCATTGACAACTGTATGTCATTCCCACAACCAGGCATCTCCAGAACTTCCCAACTCCAAAGGACACTTCTAGGAACACTATTAAAAAATGGCAGAGCCCTGTGGAAAACAGTATGGAAGAACCTCAAAATATAATTTTTTAAATAGGCTGGAGATGTAGCTCAGCTGCTAGAGGGTTTGCTAGCCTCCAGGAAGCCCTGGGCTCAATCACCAGTACTGCACATCCTGGGGGTAGTGTCACACACCTGTAACCCCAGCACTTACAATCAGGAAGATCAGGAGTTCAAGATCATCCTTAAGTCAGAGAGAGTTTGAGGCCAGCTAAGGCTACATGAGTCAGTCAGTCTTTTTCTCTATCTTTCTTTCTATCTCTCTCTCTCTTTCAAGTGACATTTTTTAAAAAGTTAATTTATTTATTTATGTGTGTGTATGTGTGTGTGTGTGTGTGTGTGAGAGAGAGAGAGAGAGAGAGAGAGAGAGAGAGAGAGAGAGAGAGAGAGAATGGGCACACCAAGGCCTCTAGCCAGTGCAAACAAACCCCAGACTCATATACGACCTTGATTCTCCAGTTCCTGCGTAAAGCCAATGAGGCTTTACGCAGGAACTGGAGAATCAAGCCCTGGTCAAATGCCTTAGCCACCTTCACAGGACTTTTGATAAATTCTTATCTGATTCCTACTGAATATTTTTTAAACTCGTCTTCTTCATTTTTCATACCACTGAGCTCCAGCTGAGAAGTATAGCCAGAGTCAGCTGAGTTACTCAGGAGGAATCCAATTGTTCCCTAAGAAATCAGATAGGATTGAGCTGACTGTTGATATCGTCAAGGGCAATTGAACTGAGCCTGATAGAGTTGGAAGAGACTCAATTGTATTTGAAAATTCATTCCCACTATTCAACTGGGCTTAAAAATTACCTTGGTATCACTTCATGCCATGTAAAATCCTTCTCTACAAGAAAGGTAGCCTGAACAAGACCATTTTCCAAGATTTTTAACCAGTAAAATATTCTGTTTTCTAGTCAGCGAAAATAAATCTGAACCATTTTCCAGTGGCTATATAAAAGCTAGAGAAGTTTTTCTATAAGACTATATAGGCATGGTGGCACATGCCTTTAATCTTAGCACTCTGGAGACAGAGGTAGGAGGATCATTGTGAGTTTGAGACCAGCCTGGGAATACAGAGTAAGTTGCAGGTCAGCCTGGACTAGAGTGAGACGCTGCCTCAAAAACAACAAGAAGAATCTTCATTTAAGGTTGTTGATATGGCTCAGTAGTTAAAGGTGCTTGCTTGCAAAGCCTGTAAGCCTGGTGGGTTCAATTCCTCAGTATCCACATAAATCCAGATGCACAGAGTGGCACATGCATCTGGAATGCATTTACAGCAGCAAGAAGCTCTAAACTGCCCACATTCATTCTCTCTCTCCCTCCCTCTTTCTCTCCCTCCCTCTATCATATTTTCTCTCTGTCTTTTACAAACAAATAAAAAAATATATTTTAAATAGAATTGCAAAAGAGGTATAATTATGGCAGAAATGGCCAAAATGTAAATATAATTAGGGCAAAATTATTATTTAAAGTTTAGAGGAAAACACCTCCAGAAGAGGAAGGGTGTACTTGTAGAAGGAAATCTTCCTGTAGGCTGTGTTTCTGTGGCCCAAACCAGAGCTAAGAATGTGGTGCTCAGTACCTCTCCTCAGGCATGGGCTAATACAAAGAATCTTACATTAATCTATCACAAAGCACAGAATGAATTTGCCATAATTCGAGGTAGAGAATCTGACTTTTAGGGCCTTCATAGTTTTACTCATGAGTTTTGCTTTCTGTTGTCATTTCTGGTTCCTAAAAATTTTATAACAAATATCTGAATTCAGATAAGGCAAACACTTGGAGGAAATGGGATCTTCTTATGGTACGTTGTTATCACGGTAGCTGGTCCTTGGTTACACTGAAGTCCAGGTCAGCAGCCCAGTCTCTCACCTTTGAGAAGCATCCATCCCTTGGGTAAATTTGAATAGCTCAAGTCCTCGGTGGCTTCTGCTCTTCCTCCTCACACTTGCTGAACTGTGATCCTCAATCATTCATATACTAAGCCATATGCAACTCATGGTAGGTTCAAATGCTACTTCAACTTGAAATTTAGCTACTGAGGCAGTCAAGTCCTCAGTAGACATCAGCGGTTGAATGTTGTTGCAGTCAGCTTCCTAATTGCTGCGCAGAAAGAACCCAAACAAAAGCGGCTTGTAGAGGAATGGGTTTATTTGGCTTATGGACTCGAGGGGAGACTCCATTCTGGCAGGGAAAACGATGGCATGAGCAGAGGGCTGGACATCACCTCTGCCACAGCACTGGAAATAGCAGCAGGAAGGTGTGCCAAACACTGGCAAGGGGAAGCTGGCTTATAACCCCATAAGCCCGCCCCCAACAACACAGCTTCATTGAGGTTGTAAAACCCTAACTGCCATCAGCTGAGGATCGATCTATGAGAGCACATTCAATTGTTTGTGGGGGACACCTGTATCAAACCATGACAAATGTCAACCTCTGATCACTGAGGAGGTTTTGCCCATAGCTCTGGCCATCAATCACATGGGTGTGATTGGTTGTATATGTGCTCAGTTTTCGATATACATATTCAACTTCAAGGCAACCTTGTCTTAGATGTAAATAGTAAGGAGATATGCATCAATGTATGAGCTGAAAGAAGCCAGCCTTGAGAGATATTGGTGATAAGATTCATAGGTTTAACAACTAGTAAATGTGACAAGGGAAATACAGTGTGTGGGATTTCAAGTTCACTCAATAATGTTGACATTGGCCAAGACAGGTTTCCTGAAGAGTTCTACTGGAGGAAGAGTAGATTTAGGAGGAAGGGATAATGGGTTTCATTTTTGACTATGTTGAGCTTGAGCCTAGAGGCAATTGACATTTTTAATAAGGGCCAAATCTTGGGAGAGAAGAGGAGCTTGGAAATAGATATAAATCACTGTTGTTTCTATCATAAATAAAATGGTATCAACTGAAAGTTTGCCTAGAGAACGTAGCTGAATTAGTTCTTTGAAGGAGAAGTAACTTGAGGTTGTACCGTTGGGGAGAACGAATATTCCATATTAGATAGGGGATACAGACATGAAGCCACACAGGAGACAGAGATGGGGGAGCGATGGGACTGGGTAGAGTAACAGCACACAAATCAGCCATTTGGGAAATTCCTCAAGATGCTTTGAGATACTTTCCTTCTCCTCCGACTCCCACCCACTCCTGTTGCGCTCTCTCTCTCTCTCTCTCTCTCTCTCTCTCTCTCTCTCTCTCTCTCTCTCTCTCTCCCCTCTCTGTATCTCTCTTCTTGAAAATGAATAAATAAAATATTTTTAAAAAGATAAATGAGATACAGGACAGAGCTCAGAGAAGAAGGGCATAAAAAGCTCCATAAGAAGCAAAAATAAACAATGAAACTAGCATACACGTCTTCCAATCAGGATGGACCGACCACTAACCAATCAGGATGGACCAACCACTAGCCAATTAGGACAGATGCCAGGATAAACCGCCTATGATACCACGCATGTGCATGCTGGCTGACTGTGCTCTTCTCAGCATCCTGGGTGATTTGTGTTAAAGGACAGGAGAAGGACAGCTTGAGAGAGAGGTCCAGAATTCTTCAATTTGGATCATGAATATTCCTGAAGACTGGTGGGTAATGGCTTGGGCCCCAGGATGACGCTATTGGGAGGTCTTGGTGGGAAGTCCTTAAGTCATTCAGGAAATACTCTCAAAGAGCATTATGGGACCCCAACCCTTTGTGATTTCTCTTGCTTCCCAGTAAAGAGATAAGCAGTTTTCCTCTCCCCTCTTCTAGCACATGATATGCTGCCCACCACAGACCCAAGCAAAGGGCCATTCAGTCATGGTCTTGTCTAGAGCCTTTCAGAATTCTAATCCTTTTCTCTTTATAAATTAATTGTACTGGGTATTTTTTTTTCATAGTGACAGAATACTGAGTAACATACAGACCCAGATCTCCGGTTCTGCTACACTGTAGCTATATGATCTTGGGATAGTTCGTTTCCTTAACTTTACAATGAAAATAATCACAAAGCTTGAAATGTGCGCTGTAAGAAGTTTAGAACAATGGCCATGGATAGCATAAATAAATGCTAGACATTATTTATGAAAAATGATCTAGACTTTGGGGAATTTGCTTTTCTCGACACACAGAACTGAGTCTTACCCCTTCAAATAATCTGGATTCACATGAGCAGGTAATAATGCTTCCATGAAACTATAAACTCCCTTTGGAAAAACTCCTAAATTCAATTAGCATCTCAGGCCAACTAAATAAACTATGGAAAAAAATCCCAACTGCCTCCAATACTTTATGTATATGATTTCAGAAAGGGAGGAGAGTACCTTTGAAAGGAAACCAAAAACTCACAACAGACACATGGCAAGGTTGGAACTGTAGGAATCTCAAGAGCGTTTGCTGGTTTTGGAGTGATGTTTTGGGGATTTGATAAAAATGCTATTTGAGAAGTAGCACTTGTTTCTTCCACTTTATTTGTAGTAAAATATTTAATTTCTATGTCCTGCAATGGGCTTTTGTTGGAGCATTTGCTTGAGTTCTGTTTATTTTGTGGGATGACAAAATCATCCCATAAAAGGCTTTTAAATCATAAAGCAAAAATAAAACCTAGAGAAAATGTTTGAATGAGCAAAAGAATCATAAAATATTTTCTGTGACTTTCAGGAAAATCCTGCACATTTGAACTATCTTCTATACTTTGTAAACACCTATAGAAATGAAAACTCCGGAAATACCAATGGTGTGTCAATGTAGGAGTCATTTCTTAATGGCTACAGGGAAATTGATCAGAAGGTAAACTCTCTAGGCATCCTCCCCCAAAAGAACAGGTGGGTAGACAGAGAAAGAGCAACATGGTGGGCTTATCATATTTAGAGTTTTTGTGGGTTTGCATGTCACCATTAGAGACTCCCTTACCCTCGTGAGGGTCAAAGGACCCCTTCAACTCTTAGTTTTCTTCTTTGAAGAGCACGTGTCCCTGTACAATATAGAGCATTTCCTCTCCTGTTTACCATTTCTGTGCTAGAATGTGGCTCCATGAGGCAGGAGCTATGGTGTCCTCCGTGGACCCCCAAGTCCCAGAGCACCTAGAACACATGCTCAGTAGACATGCTGAGTGAGTGAATGACTAAATTCAGTTGCTGGAATGATCCTTTTAAATAAGCTATAAGTAAATTTAGTGCCGTGTGTACATTTTAGTCAAATTGGCCATGGGCTCAAATCGACACAGATTTTGATCAAATTGAAACAAATCAATCAAACATGATCAACCTAGGAATTTTCTTCAGAGATTTAGGCACACTTGTTTAATCCTGATTTTTGAAACATTTTATTGACAGTTTCCATACATGTATATAATGTATTTTTTATCATAATCCCCTCCAATTACCTTCTCTTGTTCCCAGTCTTCCTTTGACTGAACCTCTCCTTTGAAATCAACTAGTTCTTCCTCTACTTTGATTTCTTAGCCAAACAAAAGTCACGGTTTCACTCCTAGGGCCTAGGGCCTTCCCAGCCATAGAATTTTGGCTAGATTTTCAGTACCAGACATGAATTCTCTTCCAATCAGAGATCAGTGGTTACCCTGATCACTTATGCCACTATGGCACCAGTGAGCACATCTTGGTTGCCAACCCAAATTATTTTATTTTTATTTTTTTAATTCTTCCCTTTTTTGGGGGGGGGTATCGAGGTAGGGTCTCGCTCTAGCCCAGGCTGACCTGGCATTCACTCAGTAGTCTCAGGTTGGCCTCAAACTCACAGCCATCCTCTTACCTCTGCTTCCCAAGTGCTGGGATTAAAGGTGTGTGCCACCACGCCTGGCTCCAACACAAATTTTAAAAAATATTTTAGTTAGTTATTTAAGAGAGAGAGAGAGAGAGAGGCAGATAAAGAGAGAATGGGTATGCCCAGGGCCTCTAGCCACTGCAAATGAATTCCAGATGCATGCACCACCTTGCACATCTGGTGTTACATGGGTACTAGGAAATCAAACTCAGGTCCTTGGGCTTTTCAGGCAAGCACCTTAACCGCTGAACCATCTCTCTAGCCCTCCAACACCAATTTTAATACAAGTCTAAAGTATACTTCTGATATAACTATTCAATAATTCTCTTATCTATCTGGCTGATTCCACAGACACAACTAACAATAGGAAAACAGAAAATATAAATGTAACTGCAGAACAATTAAGTTATTGAGGTGAAATGGTGGGTGTATATAACTCAAATCAAATCAGGAGCCATCGAATTGCATGTGGTCAGCATATTGACCAGTGAATCAATTGGTTTGGAGCTTGGACAAGGCTCAGTGCACTAAGCTACGCTTCCTGTTCCCTTATTTCAAATGAATGGAAAGGACTTTCTAGGGTTTAATAGGTGCTTAGTCATTTTTAGACACCATTGATAGTTGCCAGGTCATTTTTAGAAACCTTGATTTATTCATTCATTTGGGAAAAGCTATATTCTCCCCCCAAACAGGTAATAAGTAGTAGAGGTGGCTGGATGGAAGAGGGCAAGCTGGCTGGCAGGTAGCAACACACCTGCGCACCACACCTAAGCAAACAACAACAAGCATCAGTTTCCTAAAATCCAAAGAATGTACATGAAAAATAGAACAGTACATCCAAGAATGTACTGGCAAGAATGCATAAATAAGAGTGCAGGGCAGTGTCCTGTGTAGTGAGCCGTTCCTGTGAGGTAAGGGGGCTGGGCTGCCCAGCCCCATTCCCAGGGCCAAGCCTTGCCACGCCCACCTAATGGAGGCAGCACGGGCTTTTTCTTTGTTTGAGTGCCTGCTGAGAAGATGGCACTGGCCTCTGTTCTTTACCTCCACGTGGTGTGCATTTCCAGAGAATTTATTATCACCTTGTATGGAAATGGCTTAATGCCTGGCATGCTTCCGTGTATATGGACCAATTGTGAATGTATACGTATGTAATGCTGATAGGCTGTAGTTTGACTTAAAAATTCCTGCACATCCTGAGCGAGAAGGAAGAGGAAAAAAGAAGATGAGAGAAGAAAAAGAAGAATGAAGAAGTAACTAGTAAGAATGTAACTTGCAAGGTTTCTTGAATAAATTGCTGCGGAGAAGAACTCGTGGTCGTGTCCTTTCTTGCTGGTCGAGCTTGGACGCGACAGTCCTGGACTATGTGTGTGCACGTGTGTGCATGCATGCGTGTGTGTGTGTGTGTGTGTTGTTGTTGTTGTTGTTGTTGTTGTTGTTGTTGTTGTTTCAGTTTTGGGATTGGGGGGGAGTTTTTTGAACTAGGGTCTCACATAACCCAGAATTGCCTCAAACTTGCTTGAACTCTTGATCCTCCCATCTCTCCCTCCCAAGTGCTGGGATTACCACCACACTGAGCTTTGGGGAGTTTTTAATTAGGAAAAAATATAGACTGTCTAGCAGCTTGCTCCACTGTAGGAAGAGTTTTCTCAAAAAAGTACTTTAAGCAAATATGTTAAGTTAGAGAAAGTCATTTAATGTAAAAAAAAAAGTGAACTGTTTTGGATGCATGAAATCAACTCTGTGGTTATTCATGTAGAAGAACATTCTAGAACCCCATTGACAAAGTCTTTACCATATGTCCTGAAGACCATTTGTTCACATCCTAATGATGATGGTTCTTATGATTGTCCGCTGATAGGAAAAAACAACACTGTTTGATTGTAGAAAAAGAGGATTTTCTTCTAGGAGCCAATACCAGCCTGTCCAGGGCACAGGCATATTCACTGGCATCAGAGCTAACAATGAGATTTGGGGTGAGGAAGGGAGAGTTGATGGGTGCTTTGTTTCCTATAGACTGATATGTGGCAGGGGACCATGGGCACTGGCATATGTTAGCATCACTGGTTTGTAAATGGAGTTATTAAGCTCAACGTTAAACAGACATTAGGAAGGACAGTCTATTGGAAGTGAGATCAGGCCTCCATGTAGTAGCCAGTGACTTGAGACGACCACACCAGCAAAAATCAGCTTCTTGCCCATGGAAGACCTGCCAAGTTCAACTGATGAACAGGCCAGTTCTTGGGCCTGTGAAGGTGCTCTTCAGAGAAGACAAGTAGGAAACGGAAAAGACAACCCTGGTCCATTTAGGTAGAATTCCAAAACACCCTGGGATGCTTTTCGCCATCATGAAAGGTTTTAAACTGTTTCCATTGCTTTGTATTTGGGGTAAGACGATGGATTCGAAGCTATCAAGAGAGGTAACAGTCTATTCTGACTTGTAAAGATATTTCTTTGGAATTCTGGGGAGAGAAATCAAGATGGTCATGCTGGTAGAGCATAGTGGGTTACATCTAGAGTCACTTGGTCAGATTTCCTGGAGGACAATAACGTAGAAGTCAAAGCCCTAAGGGAGGGGACAAGGAGGGAGAGACTTCTCCAGACTTGGAAAAGCCAAGACTTGGAAAAAGAGAAAAGGGGAAAAGAGAAAGCAGCAGGGACCATGTGAATGGGGTTTGGGATGAAAATGTCAACTGAGAGAAGCAGACCAGAGCCACAGGGACTGCCACCCTACAGCAATGGTTTTGTCAGGTGATTAGACCGAGGGGCATTTAGAACATTGTGACCCCTTGTCTGCTGTTTCATTTCTTTACGTGAAAATGAAAGATAACCACTCTGGCAGGAAACAAGCCCACCAACCCTCGAGGTCTTTTCCTTGATTTGTGAAGCCCTGCCCCGGCTGCTTAGAAATGATTTCTGAATCCACAGACTTGTCAGCAGCAATACGAGCCCCCGATTTTGCAATGTATGTGGCAGGGGAACAAATGACAATCAAATGAGAAAAGACAGGAGAACTCCATGCTGTCTGTCACCAGGCAGGGGTAGCAAAAACATAACCTTGTAATGGAGTGATAGAAAGATTGTTAAGACATCCCAGGTACAAGATAAATCTTTGTCTCCTTAGCGCGATTGCCTGATTCCCAGGCAGACAATACTCCAGGTGAATGGCTCCTTCTCTGAATAAAGCAATCCTGTCCTAAGACAAGAACAATTTCCCTGCATATCGCAGAGGAAGTGAGAAGTAGCACTTTGGATAAGGGATTGAAAAGCACCTGTCACACGCATTCTTACAGCCTGCCTCCTTCTCAGACCCTGAACAAATGCCCACCATCCAGGAGAATTCTCTCTTGCTGTTCTAACTTAACCAGTGCCCCAAAAGGATCACGGGACTATGAAACGCATTGAATGGCCAGCTACTCAGCCAAAGAGGCAAGTTCCACTGAGAGGCCGATGGGGCTGCTTTGTTTTCGTCTGATTCATGCAGAAACCCAGCTACATAACACTACAGCCCTGGCTAGTGGCATTCAATTCTCTCAAGAGATGCCATGTTTCTGACACATAAGAAGCATTTGACGGTGAAATGGTATATGGATTTCACCACTCCCTTTGACTACTTTAGGCCAAAGCTGTAATGAGGAGAGGATTTTAATACCAAAGAAAAGCCTAATGAGTTGCTAAATGCCATAGGAAGTAGGAAGAGCCTTTGGTAATGATTGTATTATCATTTATTATTTCCATAGCAAGAATTCATTTCAAAGGGAGCTTGGATTATTTTATAAATACAAGTTCCTTAATCTTTGGGGTAGCTCTAATGTTTGGTTTGTTTTGTTGCTGTTGTTGGTTGGGGCAGGATCGCACATATCTCGATCATACATTGAGACCAAGCTGGTCTCAAACTTGCTATGCAGCAGAGAATGACCTTGAATTTCTGAGCCTTTTGCTTCTACCTCCTGTGTGCTGGGACAACAGTCATGTCCCATAACCACCCAGTTTATATGTTAATAGAGACCAAACCCAGGACTTCTTGTAGACTAGGTGAGCACACTACCATTTGAGCTCCGTGACAATGGGTTTTATTCACCCCATTTAGAAATACAGAAGGAAGGTCTAGAAAGCCTATGCTTCCAGCTGCTGATCACTAAGAAAGAAATGTATGAACTGGAGCTAGAACTGTAATGAGCTCAGGGAAAGTCTTTAAACTCCAAACCCTGGGGTTTTTACCTGTTTCGAACAAAGAATTCAAATAAATAGACTGAGAAGATTATATATTATATATATAATAACTATATAATAATAGACTATAAACTATTACATTTATTCAGGGGCTCAGGAAAGGGTTCACACACTTGGGGTGGGAAGAGAGAGAGAGAGAGCCCTTTCTCTCATATGTTTAACTAGGACAATAAAAATATCAACATGGGGAGGTCCATGTATTAGGGATTCACTCTCCATTCAACTTGTGACCTTCAGGTCCTCGCCTATTCTGGATATGTGATGGTCACTGGAATAAGAAACCCTTAGAGCACGAGGAAGCACAGCTTTGGGTGTGTCGGAGAGGATCAACCAGTGGGTAAAAGCTGCTCTGAATGTTAGTGGCTCCACCCCTCATAGTAGTTCTCAAAGTGTGATCCCTGGGAAGCCAGAAGAGTATTTGCATACTTGTTAGAAATGCCAATCTCAGCCCTACCCCAGTGGCCCTAAATTCTAAACTTCAGGGGGTCTCCCCACTATGCTGTTTTGACATCATCTCCCATGATGCTGATGGATACTAGCATTTGAGAGATGCAAGAAGACCATCTCTGATCTCCTTTCTCTGATCTGCCCCCATCTACACGGATGTGAGCAAGCTCCCATTGTTCTGGCAGTGAGCCGCTCCTGCCACCATGCCTGATGCACCATGAGGGACCATACACTCAAACCGTGAGCCAAAATAAATCCTCCAGCCTTAAGTTGCTGCTTGTCAGGTGTTCAGTCACAGAAAAGACAACAGTCCACAGGGAGAACGCAATGATTTGTCCTGGGGTCCCATTCCTTTAGACATGCCGTTCAGGTCATACCTTCTAGACTAATCAAGGGTCTTTCCTGAAAACAACCTACCACTAATCCCAGAATTCCTGTCACTGAAGAGCAAGTTTCCTTGTCAGGGATTCCTGTGGGAGCATAAGACCATCTAATTGCTTAAGTAGAACCCTGTCCCACAGTTTAGGGGAAATCTCACCCACTCCAGTGCATACTGGGATCCAGATGTGGCTCAGGAAAATGGCTGTAAATAGAACAGTGGGATAGTCCTGCCATGCAGAGCTCTGTGGCAGGGCCTCCTTAAAGTCCTGCATTGTCAGGAAGGTTTGGGGACTAAGCAGGTTTGTAACGAGACAAGGACATAATGGGATGAAGCTGACTGCCTACTGTTCCATTGACCTTTACTCAGCACATGAAGGTTTTGTATAAAAACACGCATGCACGCTACCAGAATGAATTCTGCCAACCCTGTAAAGGCCAACACAGATTGCTCTATTCATAAAAGATTGCCCTTTCTTTAACTACCAGAGAGGTTTATAGGAAGAGGCCTACTTTCCTCCATAAAGCCAGGGTTCACTTTATACAGGCTGTCAACAGACATCAATTAAGCCCTGGAAGGAGCAGGTGCTCACTTGGACCTAGGTACCCTAGCTAAGGGCAGAGGAGCCTTCTTGGCCCCTTTCCAATCACAGGAAGCCACATCTCCAATGTTTAAAGTTGATTTTCCAGCAAGAGAAGGTATTCTGGGCTTCCTGGTTAGAGTTTATGAGCGTATCTAAAATATGAAAATTTTCTCGTTCCTTCTCTGGATCCTTACTTCAGATACAAGGAATGAAGCAGCAATTCCAGGGTTAAATTCCGAGATGGCCTGTCTTCCATGTGAAGAGAATAACTTTGCTAAGCACTTAACCATCTGTTTACCAGAATGCCACCTGGAAACAGGAACTTCAGAGCTGACAGATGAGGCTTTTTAAACAGATAAAGTCCAGACCAGACATGCGATTGGTGCCTCCCCAACCACCAAACCACTCCATTCAGGAGGGCACTGCAGGGCCTTCCTTCTCCCACACCTTCCTCAGCATCTCCTCTCCCTGCAGCAGTCTGTTGACCCACCCTGGCCTGGTGATCACATAGACAGTGCTGCAGTAAAAGACTTACTGGGCTTATATTGGGGATCTCCCTCATGGCTGAGCTACTGCAGTTTCTTGCTGTGGACTTTGGCTTGTCACGAGTGGGCACACTCACTTATAGCAGATATAGGATGCAACAGAAAGAGATAATAGGATGCAACAGAAAGAGATAGGATATAACAGGAAAAAAACGAGCTTCCTGCTGTTGTCTTGACATTTATTCAGTTGAAGTTTGGGGGGGGTTGTTTATATCGATGTAAAACAGCTGTCACATAAACAGCTTGCTGTAAAGAAACAAAACAAGAACACAGCAAGGAATGGAGTGAGCCACAGATGATGTTTCCTAGGTGAACAACACACACATACCACCACCACCACCACCACACACACGTAGGCCGAGAATTGTTAATTCAGTTATTAAATGTGTAATTTGGTCAAGTTCTAGTCATCAAAGATATGAATCATGTAAATGGTTATGCTTTGGCTTTCTCAAGTAAAATTGGAGTTGGCAAAAGTGCCTTGTTGACAGCTTTGGAGGTAGAACTGTGCATCGAGCAGCTGCTTTGGGGGGTCTCAGCACAGTTACTGCAGGCTGAATCTCTGCTCGCGGGTCATCGTACGTGTGCTAACATCTCCATTGCCATTTGGTGAAAAAATTGGGTGCCATTTAAACCTTGGCAGAATCACACAGAAAGCCTCTGGCAGCATTTGCTACTCACTGTGACAGTTCAGGCAAGTTCCATAGACCCCCCCCTCCCCTTGAGTGGGAGGTATCTCTAGTCAGAGCCCAAACCTAGATGCAAAGGCTGATTGGTCAGGTATAGACCAATCAGCTGTCTCTTTAACTTACCTAGTGGAAGTTTTAAAAGCTTCGCTAGAACAAAGGCCAGCCTCTTCTTCCTCACCCACATGGCCTAGAAGGACCTTTGACTCTCCAGGGCCCGATAAGGTCTCCCCAGCCCCACACCACAGTGAGGGTGTTGGACTTCTCTTCCACCTGAATCTTTCCTTCTCATGATCTTTCCCCTCCCTGCTTGTTTAGCTGAACAGCATAAATTCTGTTAAAACTCTCCACGTTTTCTCCCCACACTGGTGGCTGGAGAACTCTGTAACTCCCCATGTTCCCTTAAATAATAAAGTCTCCCACTATACCTTAATATCTGGTTGTCTATGATTTTAATTCTTTAACTTTATAGATAAGAATTTGAGTACTCCTTAAATTTTAGTGTGCATTGGAATTTTTGCTGGGCATTATCTAAATTCTAATTCTCAGCTCACCCCGCTACACTGCATCCTACATCCCAGGCAAATCATGGAGATTCCTGACGCCCATTGAGATGGTCAACATCGCTGAGGCTTTCATAAACACACTCCTCTTTGGAAGAAAAGAGAATATTCTATACACACACATCTCTACTCTCGTTTTTCTGGTCTTTTCTTTGACTAAATAAGTTGAGGACTGGCTATGAGGAAGGAGAACTCCAAATCTTACCATCCAGCTAAGGTGTGGGAGAGGGAGACTACACAAGAGTGTCTCTGGGAAGGTGGTCAAGGCTGGACATCAACTTAAACCCAAGTTTCCTTCTGGCTCCTGAAGGTCTTTTTGCATCTCTCAAATTCTAGAATCCATCAGCATCATGGGAGATGATGTCAAACCATGGGGGGGGGACCCCTGAAGTTTAGAATTTAGAGCTACTGGGGTGGGACTGAAATTTGCATTTCTAACAAGTACGCAAATGCTCTTCCTGCTTCCTAGGGATCACACTTTGAGTACTACTATGAGGAGACTCTGGGGAGGTTAGGAAGTTCCCACCTGACAGAAAGGACTGAAACAACTTGGTGTGGATGTCTGTCACTTGGACTAACACTAACCTGAAACATCTGACAGGTCAGACAGAGCCAGGGTCTCCATCCTGCAGGGAAGCCACCACACACTATGAGACGTCCTTAGGCAATTCCTTGCCCATACTTCTGCTCTCCGTGGTAGGATTTGATTAGCAATTCTTTCTCCTTCCTCATAGCCAGAGTTGTTCGAATAATTTAAGGCCAAAGGGGACAAGACACTAAGACTAGATGTACATGCATAGAATACTTTCTTCTTATTTTATTTTTATTTATTTGTAAACAGAGAGAGAGGGGGAGAGAAAGAGAGAGAGAGAGAGAGAGAGAGAGAGAGAGAGAGAGAGAATGGGCATGTCAGGGCCTCCTAGCCACTACAAAAAAATTCCAGATGCATGCACCACTCTGTACATCTGGCTTTACATTGGCACTGGGGAATCAAACTTGGGTCTATAGGTTTTTCAGGCTAACGCCTTAACCGCTGAGCCACCTCTCCAGTCCAGGATACTTTCTTCTTGGACATTTCCTCAGGTGCTTCCTCATAGAATGGAAATTATGGATGATCCAACGAAGCAATTCTACACCCGACACCCACTCTCATTGAATTTAACACTCTCAGGTTTAATATGGCATCCTGCTTCTGATAAGGACCTTCATTTTCTGACTTTACTTTTTTCTCATTTCCATGAAAATTAACTATTTTTTGTTATAAAACAAACAACAAGCCAGGCATGGTGGTGCACACCTTTAATCCTAGCACTAGGAAGAGGATCGATGTAAGTTCAAGGCCACCCTGAGACTACATAGTGAATTCCAGGTCAGCCTGGACTAGAGTAGAGTGGGGCCCTACCTTGAAAAACCCTAAAAAAAAGAAGAAGAAAAACAGCAAAATACATAATATATCACAAAAGTCACTATGTCTTCCACAACACTGAAATTCCGAGTCACTGGTATTTTCTTGCTGGCTCAAGGCTTCACTCCCTCCATTATCCTTGAACATGTGTTTTATCAAAATTGCAACATAGCATGGAACTTTGGTCTTGAAAATGCAGAAGGTAAACTCATCCCATGTCAAGAGATGACCAGACTGGCTGGCCTCGCATTCTGGGTTCTGAGCCAGGCCCTCCAGGAACTGGTCATGTGCCCTTGCTCTGCTCATTTAATCTTTCTGGGCTTGGTCCTCCTTATCTGTGTGTTGGCAGTTCCCTTGACCTGCCGGAAGAATGTTGTTTTGCAAGGCTGTAGATTTCATTGTTGGTTAGCTCACAGAGTCAAAAGATTCTACTGTAATTTATGCCCATGTCTGACTCCCCTTATCGTCGACTCATTTTATCTAATTGTCCCCTCTGGAAAAACACAGATAAGCTCTTTACCTTTGAACACTCTTGAAACCAGTTGTCATGGTCCCTTTAAATCTCTTTTGGTAATATTTCTGAATCCCTTCTCCACCGATGTTTCTCATAGCAGATTACCCCAAGCCATAACCTAACTCTTGGCAAACAGGAGGTGGGGAATGCACATAAATTAAATAAGTATTCAGGATGGCCACTGATTCAAGGCCAGCCTGGGCTATATCACAAGTTCCTGACTAGGCTGTACTGTAATGTGAGGCCATGTCTGAACAGAAAAGAAGAACTGAAGAGATGTTTTAGGGGTTAAGTCCCAGGTTTAAATCCCTGGTACCCACATAAAGCCAGATACACAAAGTGGTGAGTATATCTGGAGTTCATTTGCAGTGGTTAGATGCCTCGATGTGCCCATATTCATTCATTCATTTAGTTATTCTCTCTATAGATACAGATATAAATATATCTACATATTCTTAAATAAGTAAAAATATTTTAATGAAAGAAAATCCAAAGGGCTACTTTGATCTCTTCCTTCATCCATCTTTTAGGAATTAGGTTTGTGTGAATCAGACCAAGCCTCACCAGCACTGACTGACCTTGTGTGATGCCTGAGTCTAACCCTGGGAGGCCTCATGGAGCAACTAGCCATCTCTCTTTGGGTCCGTACAGTCTCCCGCCCTCTTACATGTACTGAGAATGAGTGTGTAAAGGGGTGAGCCTGCTGAAACAAGGCTCATATGAGAAATTGCCCTACATTCTTGACAGTGTGGTCCAACTGAGAAGGCTGATGGATGCTCAGTTCTCACAGCTGTGCAGGAGAATCGTCATCTGCAGGCCTCAGTCCACTTTCACTTTTATCATTATCATACAATCTAGACTGTAATTAACTTAGATTATCATATAATCAAACACCTTTGCAAAGTTCCAGATTCTCTGATACCACTGCAAAATACTACTTATGCCATAAAGTCAAATTTACCTTAGGTAGTGAAGGGTCAGGCTTACTGATAAGCTAGATTTAAATCACAACCATCACACTAACCTGCAACCAATCCAGGTTTTCTATAACCATATGTTACTACTATGTTGTATAAGATGTTGGAGCAACTCAGAAAGAATTACAAATGGTGAACCGGTGGCTATCAAAAGTCAAGTGTTCTGAGCTTAAGACTGGACACCTCACTTTTAAAAAGAATCATGGGTATCTTGA
>PVHP010014449.1:0-29610 GCA_004024765.1 Zapus hudsonius | reverse complement strand
TGTGAAGGAAGCAGGGAAACAGATGTGAAAGGGAAGCCGGGCTAGACTGGCATTTAGGTGTGTGAGCTGCAGGTAGGAGGAGAGACGAAGTTCAACAGGCAGGCTGATAGATAGTCAAAAGGAATGCCAGGCTGTTTCAGAGGTCTGGGATGATGATGGTTAGATGACCAAATGATATTTTTTTTTGTAAATAATGAATTACTAAGTTTAATTAGGAAAAAAACCATAAATTATGAGGCTTTTTGTAGTAGAAGTTAAGATCCAGGGAGGCCATCTGAAAGACTCAAGCCAGAGGAGAATTCTCCTCCTTGCCCAGCTGCAAGGGGGGGGGCACAGAGGGAATCTCCATCACTGATTTCTCTCGGAGTAAAGGGACTCTGGAGAAGGCACATACACCCCCAGGTGGAAAGCAAGGCATAGGCACCAAGAATTCCCTTCACATAAAAGGCTACAGAGGATGAAGACATAGTGAAAGACTCGGAGATCAAAGGAAAATCATATATGTAACCAAAGTGAGAATCCACCCCAAAGAGAGACACAGGTAGAAGGTAAGCAGGGAAACTACTAGACTGGGAAGGAGAGAGGCAGACTTGCATGCATGTTCAAACTAGGTCACAGGGCAAAGGGAGAGGAGGGTCCCATATGGTCAACCTCCTTTATTACAGATCAGACATCTAATGTGGGTGAGTCTTGTTATCAGACTTAGGTGCATAAGGAGAGATCTGATTGGTTTGCTTAATCAGGGGGCCAAGACCTGACTGGTTGGTGGGCTCATGGTGCTGATTCAGAGAAGCTGAGCTTAGGAAGAAGCATGAAGTTCCTGCTGGGGAGTGTCACTGCCAGCCTTCATGGATGAGACAGGATCAGATGTGAGTTCCAGTTTTGAAAGGGCAGACAGAATGTTGTCTCCTTGTTTCCTCTATGGGCTTCTGCCCATGACTGTCGGTAAAAAGCTACCTTACTCCAGTTCCTCCTCAATGGTGACCTTTCTCAATATTCCCATGAATGGTTTTCCCATCACAGTTTTAGGACATAATCTCTGTTCCTATGCCCTGAGGGTGGGGAAACTTTTAATTGAGCTTTCTAAACATTCCAAACTCTTCTAGCAAAATGTGTAGTATCATTACTTACTTTTTTATTATCCATAATTTGATACACTTAATAAGAGAATAATGTGTTGATGTCTCCAATTCCCCTATTTCCCTCTTCCCAGTCCCCAATCAGCTGGATATCCTCCTCCGTGGGCAATCTGGATCAGTCCATGGGGTAGGGGGTCAGCCCGGTTCCACCCCCTTTGTTTTTACTTTGTTGTTACTGAGGGTGTCAATGTCTCTGGATATTCTCCCCCACCATGGCTCTTACAATCTTTCTGCCCCCTCTTCTGCTCAGTTCCCTGAGTCATGGTGGATGAGCATCAAGGTTGCTTTATTGTTGAGGCCTTAGGGGTCTCTGTACTTCTGATTTAGGTTGTGTTTAAAATCGTTGGTGTCTGTCTCGCTGGTTCATTCTGGGTTGACTGATTGGCTGTGGTTATAGGTCTCTTGCTTATCCCACCACTCTCTGTGGGGTTCCATGTGGATCCTCCACAGTAGGTCTGGGGTGGCTCATCTCTTGCCAGGAAGACAGCTATCGGCCTGTGGCTCATTGGTAGGGTTGGAAGAGCCAAAGCTCTCTTGGAGCCTTCTGAAAAATACAAACAGAATCTCCATCGGAGCGTGAGATCAGTATAGGTTAATTGACACACAATTCCTGAATTGGCTAGATTCTATTGTTAGTAGCTTTTTTGTAAAACACTTGTAAAGTGAATTTCTCTTTGGGGTCCTAAGATTTTGGTTCCCCATGTATTTCACCCTGAAATCCCAGTTCCAGTCAAGGACTCCCCTTCACTGAGTGGATTTATTGGCTGAATTAAAAGCTGTTGATTGCCTCCCCCAGGCTTTGGCTCCTCCATTGCACAAGTGCTCGTTTTGTGGTTCACTGTTCTCTCCCAGTAGGCAGTGTGTTCAGTCAACCTACTCATGGTGGCAGACTGTGTTTCATGTCAGTGGTCTCGGTTTGCTCCCACTGTCATTGCCCAGCTTCCCCTGGCAGCGTATGCAGTGCCTTCCAGCACTGCACTGACTACCATCTGGGGGCTGGTTGCCATTCTGGACCATGTAGGGTCTCTCAATGCTGATAGATGGCTTTCTGTGGTTCTTCAGCAACAGGATCTCGCCTCAGGCCTGGGGTGGGTAATCAAGAGCTTTGACAGAATCCTGTCTTGTTTTGGGGACCTCATGGGTCACTTTGGTCAACAGCTCAGTGAAGGAAGGATTCTGTGCCTGGGATCAGGAGCTGCCAGACTGATTGGTTTTTCACAGACTTAGACTCTCTCCCCTTCTATTCTTGGCCCCTCTTGCCAGATGATGCCCACTCCATGCTCATTAGGTTACATTATGCACATGAGGATTTTATGATTTTAAACCAATTTTGGTTCAACTTCATGTTTAAGTCATCCCCTCCCCCTTTCTTACTCCTCTTTCCCAAACTCTCACTTCTGACTTGTTTGCGTAAAGTTTACTGTTATCCTGGTTAGGAACCACCTATGAGGGATAATATGCGGCATTTGACTCTCTGTTCTTTTGAGAGTTCGCTTAGTAAGATCTGCTCCAAGTCAGACCATTTTTTCCCTAAATTTCGATATGTCATTTTTCCTTTCAGCTAAGGAAAATTCCATCGTGTAAATGTACCACAGGTTTGCTATCCATTCCCCCATGGATGGGCATTCGGGTTGATTCTAATTCTTGGCTCTTATGAATTGAGCTGCTATAAACATAGTTGTACAAATGTTTCTGCATTGAGATGTGACATCTTGTGGGTAGATGCCTAGTAGAGGGATAGCTGGGTCCATTGGTAGCTCTATGTCCATTCTGTTGAGGAGTCTCCACACTACTTTCCATAGCAGTTGAACGAGTTTGCAATCCCACCAGAAGTGAATCAGGATTCCTTCCCCCCCCACATCCACACTAGCAATGATTGTTGTTGGTTTTCTTTATGATTGCCATTCTGACTGGGGCAAGGTGGTCCCTCATTGTGGTTTTGATTTGCATTTCCCTGATGCTTAAGGATGCTGAGCACTTTCTCAAGTGAGAAAAGGCCATTTGTGTTTCCTCTTCTGTGAATTCTCTGTTGAGATCAGTGCCCCATTTTGTGAGGGGGCTGTTTGAGTTTTTATTATGTATTTTCTTGAGTTCTCTGTAAGATCTGGAAATTAGGCCTCTGTCTTAGCTATAGCTGGCAAAAATCATCTCCCAGTTTGATGGGGGTCTATTGGCTCTGAGTATGGTATGTTTGTCTGTACAGAAGCTTTTGAGCCTGATCAGGTCCCATTGGTTAAGTGATTGTTGCACTTCCTGGGCTGCTGGAGATTTTCTCAGAGCAATTTTCCCTACTCCTATTTTATGTAGAGTTCCTCCTATTTTTTTCTTCCAGGGTGTTCAGGGTTATAGGATTTATATTGAGGTTTCTGATCCATTTGGAGTTGATTTTTGTACATGGTGAAAGGAGTGGGTCTACTTTCATTTTTTTACACATGTTTATCCAATTTGGATGACCAAATGATTTTAAAGAATTCTGTAAGTGAGGATTAGAAAATATTGTATTTTGTGCACTTGAATTATTTTATTTTTTTTCTAAGCAAAGCTTAACATTTTCCTTACATGAAGTGTTACTTATGGTTTGAACTTAAAATGTCTTCCACACAAGCTCATGTGTTTGAGTGTGTGTGTGTGTGTGTGTGTGTGTGTGTGTGTGTGTGTGTGTGTGTGTGTTGTGGTTACCTTCTTGCTGGACCAAAAACAGCTGATGGGAGAAAAGTTGCATGTTAGTTTACAGTCTTAAGGGGAAGCTTCTTAATGGCAGGGGAAAATGGTGGAGCAGAAGCTAGACATGACTTCTGCCACAGCAGGTGGAAAACAGCCACAGGAGAATGAACTGAGCTCTGGCAAGGGGGAGCTGGCTGGAACACTACTCAGCCTGCCCCCAGAAACATATTTCCATCTCCCAAAGCTATCAGCTGGGGATCAAGCATGAGTTTATAGGGGACTTCTGATTCAAACCTCCCCAGTGTGTGGGTGTTCTATCTTAGCAGGTTGTGGCTTCTTCAGGAGGCAGGGCCTAACAGGGGAAACTGAGTCACATCGAGACTATAGTCCAGACTTACTTTATCAACTTAATGTAAACAGCTGCCCCACATCACTGATGCCTCAGCATCAAGCGGCTCTCAGTTATTTCTTCTCTGCCCAGATGGACTGTATTCCTTTAAACCATGAGCTAAAATACATTTGTCCTCCTTTCCATTTTTCTTTCAGGTATTTTATCACAGTGAACAGAAAATTAATTACTATGCTTTTCTTATAAGATGTACAATTTATTATAAAAATACAATCATATTTACACATCATGAAACATTTATGTAGATTTTTCTTACTAGCTTCAGCTACTTGATGAATTTAATATTCTGCTCTCTGATAATATCTGCCTTGAGATACTTTTTGCTTTAGTTATTAGGAGTCTGCTGCACTAAACTTTTCTTGGGGAGACATGAACAAATGTCTATTCACCCCCCACATAGGACACTAACAACCGACTAAAATCTAAGTTGGTGAAGGAACCAGTTAATTGGGATTACTTACAAAACCCGGGTGATGGATAACTTATAGGGGCATGGGTGAGTAAAAGGCAGCTACATTAAAGAAACTCCATCCCAGCATAGGTGGTGACTCAAAGCTGTATCTTGGGAGCTCCGGGCACAAGGTGCAGACGGCTGGTGGGAGAGTCTGTTCTCCCAAGCACTTCTAACTTTTATATGATGCTGGGGAAGTCTTGTAAATCTTGTAAATTTCAGGAAATTCCTGAGGCTGGTGAGGCTTTACATCCTGAGCCTTGCTTACTTCCTGAACCTTAACCAGCATCTCCTTCAATTTGGAACTTTTTTCATAATTCTCTAGTTAGCATAGAAAAGAACTTGTTTCATTACAGAATATTTGTAGGTATATTATTGTAACTTCTCACTGTTCCCTGGTCACCCTCCTCTTTCCCTTCCCCCACTGTTCATCATCGTTGTCCCCTTAAAGGTCCTCCTCTGCTTTTTGCTTTCGTGTCACACTCTTTCTTTCCTTCTATCATCAATCATCTATCGTCTTTTAGCATCTGTTTATCTAAATCTAGGATCTTCATATGAGAGAAAGCATGGAATATTTGGCTTTCTGTGTCTGTCTTATGTTACAACATGGTGATTTGAAGTTCCACCTATTTTTTTCCTACAAATAACGTTTCATTCTTCTTTATGATTGAATAAAACTACACACACACACTCTCTCTCTCTATATATATATAATTTCAATTTTTTTTCTTTCTTTTCATTTTATGAGCATGAACACAGTCCCCCACTACCACAAATTATGCACCCGAATTTCCCACATTTGGGGTCGGCACATCTGGGGTGCAAGGGATAAGCCTCACCATGGGAAGACCACCTTCGTGTTCATGGCATCTCCCCTGCCATTCATGTGTTGTTGGGAACCTAGGCTGGTATCAAATCTTGGCTATATTGAATGGCACAGCTCTAAACATGGATGTGCAGGTATCTCTGGTATGTTGACCTCTAATTCTTTGGGTATATCCCAGGGACCACTGTGTACTGTTTAAAATATGTGCACATCATCCACTTCGAGCCAGTAAGATATGGGAAAAGCTCTTGATTTACTGTCTCGGCTCTGCATTCACCCTTTTGATTACAGGCTCTATGATTCATCAGGGAATTCTTGAAACCTTTCTCCTCAAAGCGAAGCCAAGGTTGAGATTGCCCAGTAGAGGGCGTTAGAAAGACACTGGCCGAGGAGGATGCTTGCAGCAGCCGCAGAGCTGCAGATCTGCAGGGATGAGGAACCTGAAGCCTGTCCCAGACAAGCACGTGATCTGCTTTCGACCTTGACCACCAGGCTGGCCTGAATGTAGCTGCCTGGGACCCAGGGGAGATGCAGCCCCCGCCCTGCAGGTCCTCCCTTGCCTGAACCCGCAGGGCTGGAAGCTGTTTCCCATCAACTCCAAGGCAGTTGCGGGTCAGCTTAAACCTCACAGTGGGTATTGATTGATTGATTGATTGATTAATTTTTCGCGGTAGGGTCTTGCATTTTTTTTTTGCTATGCAGTGTCTGAAGCAAACCTTCCCATCAATATTTGGATTCCTCATTTTGTATAGATCTTGTGTTTTTTTCTATTGTAATTCCTACCTTCAACCTCCTCTGCTTAAGCCACTGTGTGACTTCTCTGATTAGTTCTGGGTTGTTCCACAGCTGGTCTGGGAAATGGTCACATTCGTCTTCAAGGACAGTGAGTGACTGACTGTGGAGTTGGCCTTTCAGCCTTTGAGTGTCAGGCTATGGGGCCCTGAAACTTCAGTGGTCATTTCTGGCCAGTGGAAGGAGACGTGGACAGAACTATGGAATCATCTTGAATCTTCCAACCCTGGTGGAGAGTAGCCCTGTGAGGTGGGCGGGAGGGAAGAGGGGTACTCATATTTAAGCTGCTTTTGGTTGGGATCTCACTTACCTGCAGCACAAATGTATCATATCCACTTGCTTAAGGCCATCATTATTGTAAAAAAATTTTATAGCCCTTGTATTGTCTCTGGGTAACACTAGGTGATAACATCAATCATTACTTTTGAGTCCAGCCTTTCTTCACAAGCTCAGGGTTCCGACCTTTAATGTCCTGTCTCCTTTCACTGCTGCACAAATGCAAGTCTCTCCTATCACTCAATTATATTCATATTTCTTAGAATCTCAGTTTAGTTTTCTCTTCAGCTTATGTTGAATTTCCATTAGCCTTTATGACAAAAATACCATTGATAGCAGAGACCTTTGGGTTATTTCTTAGGAGGTTAAAATGCATCTTAAACATCAATCACTGCTCAGAAATTTAGAATGGCTCTTTTTCCTGGAAAGCAGGCACACCAGCTAATTTTCAGCTTCTTACTTTCATACAACTGGGTAGAAGACGTGAATGTAATTCTGGAGTTAGAGATAATGCTTTGCACTTACATGAAGATGAAACAGAAGTGTGCTTTGTAAGGTCTATTGTGTCACATTGCCTGTGTCTTCAAATAAGTGCTTGTCATTTTCACCCCAATTAGGGGGATCTTTCCACAGCGGGGTGGACTCCAGGGCAAAAGTCTGTTGCTTGGCTTTTGCCGGCAGGGTCTGCTCATCACACCATCCTCACATGGCCGCTTTCCTCCATGGCTGCTCTTCTTGGGTGCTGTAGTTGTTTTGCTTATTGTGACTTTCTCACAGCTTGGCTTCCTGCAGAACTGTTTCCAGCCCTCTTGCTCTCCCTGGCCTGCCCCTGTTGGAGCCTGTGATTGTTAACTGTGGGATACCAAAGATCCTAAAGCAATCCATCCTGTCCCAACACAGTCAGTCCCCCTCCTCGACCCACTCCCCTTCCCAGGACAACACATCTAATGATCTGCTCTCTCTTTGCCAGCATGATTGACATGAGCTGGCCTAAAAAAGTTCTTTTTATTCATTCTTCACAGAGTGACTTATTCTGCACTCCTATAAAGTGCTGCATCTAGTAACTTTTGAATAGCAGTAAAACAGAGAAAGAAGCGGTTTCTCTCGTCTTCTACCTTCTTTTCTTCTAAAATCCTTATGAGCAACTACTAGTGTTAGGAAATGAATGGGTTGTGAATCACAGGAAGCAAAACCTCCTAAGAAGGCCCTGGAAGTGATCAGATCCTTCACAGGCATCGCCCCTGCAGTCTTCCCAATGATGCATGACCTGCAAGTGTCTTTATATTTGATTTCTACCAATCAGAAAAATCAAGTTCAGTGAATATAGTCCTGTGCAAGTCATGGAAACCTCCAAAGGTGAAAAGATGGAACCGGAGCTGAGCTTGAGGCTCTAGTCACCATTCAGAAGGGAATCTGAAAATGAAATCTCAAGGGTCGCTTCCTTGATGGATTTCTTCCAGGACCTGCCTTCATTCTCACAGAGCCTCTGCTTTAGTTGTCCTCGTTGCTGTCAGGGAACTCCTGAAATCAATGGAGATTGGTCTCTGTCCTGCTCCTCTTCCATGTAGATCCAAGAAGGTCAAGGCGATGGTTTCAGTGAAGACAGCTGCTCTCTCTCACCCCTGCATCAGGGTGTGTTCTCCACTTCTCATCCTTCGAAGGAGACACACCTAATCCTAAAACCATTACAGTCAGGATAGGATGAGAGGGTTCCTCACATGGCCCTTCCATTCTTATTAAAGGCCATGTAACTTTATTCAAATTATGCCTCAGGTCCTTAATGCAGTATTTTTTAATATTTGTTTGACTTGTTGGTTGGTGTTGGTAGCCTTAGAATTTTTATAGCATTCACATTCTACTTTTCATGTTCATGATTTCTTTTAAAGATTAAAGGTAAATAAGAAAGATATAGGACACTTATAAAGTTTAGAAAATCACTATGTATTCATACACATAGTTGGAATATATCTATATGCAATATATATAATTACCCTTTATGTATAGTAGTCATTAATCACATGTCTTTTATTTTTATTTTTTAAAAAATATTTATTTATTTGCAATTAGAGAGATACACACACAGAGGGAGAGAGAGAGAGAGAGAGAGAGAGAGAGAGAGAGAGAGAGAGAGAGAATAGCATCCAGCCACTGCAAACACACATGCACCATCTTGTGCACCTGCCTTATGTGGGTACTGGGGAGTTGAACCCAGGTCCTTAGGCACTGGATGTAAGTGCCTTAACCAATAAGCCATCTCTCCAGCCCAATCACATGGCTTTAAAAAATGTTAATCTAAGAAAATTTTTAGTAATGAATGTCATCCATCTCAACAATGAGAATAGTATGCCAAACCTTTACCTGCTTAAATAATTCATGCCATGTCTTCATCCACAACTGCATTCTCACCAACACTGTCTCTTCTGTGCACCATCTTCTCCATCATTCCTTTATCCGTTCCTCCTCATCTACACACCAAACTCTCAGGGAGACCTGGAAATTAAGATTATGGATGACTTATATTTTAGTGCCTCTCCTTGCCTGTGTTTTATCACTTTCTATAATAATTGTGTGCAGTTTGGCTAGCTCACTGATTCCTCCTTGACTTCCTGTAATGACTCATGGTTAGAACTTCAGAAGACGGAGAAATAACCTCAGCTACAATGAAAAAGCCATTCTGCCTGAATTATTAGTGGTTTCATACAGTTTGACTGGTTCTCAGTTTACATAGACTCTGAGATCTGGAAAAACCTTAAAGGTTATCCAAATTAGTCTCTCATCTTAAGGGGAGTAAACTGAAACCCAGAAAGGCTGAGGCTCAATCACAGCAATGAAGGAAGTCACAGAGTTGGGGGTAAGTGAAAGATTCTTACTGTACAGTCATTTTTATGTCTCTGACATGAACTTCTTTGAAATTCCATTGTTTTATTTCATTGGCTTTTGGATAAAATACATACCAAGTACAGGTATGTTTAATAACAACTATGGGATGAGCACCTTAAACCTCAGAATAAAGTGGAAGAAAAAGCTGAAATTCCTGTAAGGATGCTTACAACTTGAGCTTCTTGTGCTCAAAAGAACATCAAATTATTAGTTTAATGTTATTTTGAGAAGAGAAACTTTATACCAATGTCTGTTATTAAAAGAGAATCTTTATGAAGTTACCATGTAAACCAAAGCTGCACCCCCCTTAAGAACTTAATGTCAATCTACCATCTAACATACCAATTGTTATATTTGTTACAAACTACAAACACAGGGTTCAAATAATTCCTATGCTGAATATGTAGCTGGGTGTGAAAGTAATTGCTGCTCTGGTTGAGACATACACAGTAGCAGTTTTATCTAGTTCAGTTACATTTTTATTTTGTTCTCTGCCACCTAGCTCCTAACCAGCCAACCCACATGAATGGACAACCCAGACCAGACCACGGTCTGTAGAATTTACCAGAAAAATTTGCAAAAGCTCCCATTTGAGCTTCTGATTCCCTCCTGCCCGTTGGATATTTGGTCTGGTTCAGTCTGGCATGTTGCTTTTATTTCCCCAGCACTGTAGGACATCTGCCTCCCCCAGAACCCGTCATCAGCTGCAGCGCTTCCCACTGATGGCCGTGCTATTTATATTAATGGAACGCAGTGCATTCTGCATACACTGCTGATTATCCTCATTTATTTCAGTTCCTAAAGACCCAGGATCTCTCTCTGTGCCCTTACAATATCGTTCTACTCATTTGGCTCCAATTAGTTTCAGCTAACGAAAATACATTACAACAAAACTCTGGTTAGCCATTGCTGTTTTTAATGACATAATTTGTGAGTTTTTAGCCCTTGAAAGTAAAGACATTAGAAATTAAGTTAGAGTATCTTCTCAGGGGTTGAGGAATATTAATTGCAGGCATCTGGGATCACTTCCTTGAGGAAGATTTGTGATTTCTATTTAACTAATAAATGTTGACATAATTGAGGGCTATAAGCTCCATATGTTGGACTTTTGAAGAATTTCTGATCATACCCTTGCTCAGTTAAGTAAGAAATCATGATTTATTTGCACTAAATATTTTATGATTATACTGAGTGGTCAAAATACTAAGGAGATTGTTAAAGCAAACTTACCCTGAAACAAAAAAAGAAAGGTGTTGTTAATTTAGTGAATAACTATTTATTTCTAATGTAAATTTTTGTTTCTAATAAACTGATTTTTTCCATGCTACTGTTCTGTTTTTTAGCTCTAGATTATGGGATCAGACTCTCAGACTCTCATAGCTTGTACTTCAATAATAGTCTCTGAAATTATGTTTTTGGATGGTGATATTTTAAATGGTATTTTATTTTTATAAAGTTTTTATTGACAATGCTCATATAAGTATATGACATATTTTGACTGTAATTTCCTCTCCTTACCTTCTTTTGTTCCCTTTCCCCATGTCTCTTCCACTGAACCATTCTTTTCAATCACTTCCTCTTCTAGTTTGATGGTTTTTTCCCTTCATCATCCATAACAGAACGTTGATGGACCCAATCTTGAGCAGGTCTTGTGCAGGTAACAACAGTTGCTTGAGGTCATGAATGATATGACCTGTTCCTGTTTGTCCAGAACACAGTATTCTAATGCACTCCTTCCTGTTCTCTGGCTTTTCTGCCCCCTCTCCTACCATGTTCCCTGAGTCTTGGAGGAGGTGATAGAGATGTCTCATTTGGAGCTGAGCACTCAAATGTCTCATCTTCTCAGCAATTCAATTCAATGATCTTTTAAAATGACCTTTGCTGATATAATCTGGATACTTGGGACAAAAACTTAGAAAGGACCAAGTGAAAGTCCCTAGCAAATTAAATGACCTTACTCCTTAATAATCAGAATGCTCGCCAAGAACTCCAGCAAATTCCATCTTACATGAGGTGTTTGCATATTGAGCAACTGTCCATGGTACGAATTTGAATTTTCATCTGTTTTGAAATATAATCAATTAGAATATATTAAGTTTGAGGAAATTTCATTGCTAAATTATAACCTCAAGCAAAAAGTCTCTATATACTTATCAGTCCTTTGAAAGTTTTTGTTTTTAAATGCGGTTCTATTGTACTTTACCCTTCCACCCCAAACTTGAAAAGACAAGGCTGATTATTGTCAAATACCGTAAAAGCTGTGCTCCCATGGTTTTTATGTAAAGTTAATAAAATAAATAAGAGGCAGCTGTGCATGTCAGGAAATCACTCCACTGAGGGGCTCTGGAAATACTGTAACCACAAGTGTGAAGCTGGAGTCACCAGAAACCCTCAATGGAATTACAGCCCAATAAATCTCAATCTGCTCCCTTTACCTCTGCAAGGCAGCCGCTGCTCTGTCGCCTGAGCATGACAGCGTTCTCGTTCTTCATGCTAACCAAGGGAGCTTCGTGATCCTCTTCCCGCAGGTTGGGATGTTTTGGGAGAAGGTTTACTGTGTGCTTGGTTATTGTGGGTCTCAAGTACCCGTTGGCCAAGGGACTGAGGCACGGTAATAAATCCCTCTCACCTGCCACCACGGAATAAGATAGGAAGCAAGAGTGACTGAAGAATTGCAAGGCATTTTGATAACACTTCATGGAGTTGTACAGTAAATCCATCCATGGCAAATGGTAATATCTCACATGATAATAGGTACGGGAACTGGCAGGTGGGCTTCCTAGGTGCCCCTGCAATCTTGCTGACTGATGGGCTGACAACTGCAATACGCTTGACATTCTCTTAACTTGCATATTCACTGGCAACAATCCTGAATATTAGTTCCCCCCTCAGGACTTCTGATTCTTATATGTTTTCCCTATCCCTGTTTTTTTTTCCAGAATAATAGAGAAAAAACAAAATCTTAGTTTCCTAGGTTGGAGAAACACTATACTGATTCTTAAGTCTAATCAGATTAAATGACAAAACTATATGTATACATTTTGAGCCAGGATTCAAATCTTTGTCTCCGTTACCTATTAGCTTTATAACCATAGGCAAGTTACCTCATGTTTACATGTCTCAATTTTACCCTAAAATTTTGAAAATAATATTTGCTTTCATTTGGATCTTAAATGGTCCTCAAATTCTCTTGTCTTCGAGGCTTGCTCTGTATGGAGGTGCCATTGATGGAAGGAGAGCCGTGGGGCATTGTGGGTGTGCCCTTGAAGGAGATGGTGGCATCCTCTTCTCTGAAGTTTTCTCTTTGGCTCCTGGCTAGCGATGTGAGTTTGCTCTACCAAGCCCTCCTGCCCAGATGTGCTCCATCTAAAACAATGAGAACGATTAATTTCACACCTCTAAAGTCAAGATAAGCCTTTCTTTTTTATAAGGTAATTATCTTGGTTTTTTTTGGATAATGATTGGGGGCTGACATTGTCACCATATCCTTAGATTGCAGTGAGGTTTGTCTGTAAGTTTCCACTGTGTAAAAACAGCTCCAATCTCAGTTTCTTAATGTAACACACATTATTTCCCATGATGCTCTGGGTTGGCTAGGAACTTCTGGAAAGGTTTGGCAGGGGACAGTTCCATGCCTTGCCATTGACAGGACTAGGGAGCTGTCTCTTTTACAAGCACAAGATGGCCAGATATCACTCTGGTCACAGCAAGGCACCTCTCATGACCCAACAGGCCAGTCCAGGTTTTGTCACGTGACATCAAGGCGGCTGAAAAGCAAGTTATTTTCAATTTTCTGCTTGGGTCTTGATTGCTATATATATTGATAAAAGCAGATCACATGGTGAAGCCCAGATTGCAAGGCTGGGTGATGCACTCAACCCAATAGGAGAAGCAATATACCTTGTAAGAGCATACATTCCGGACTAGGTAGAATTTATGAATATTTACAGTTTGTGACATGAGGGTGAGATACTTAAGGGGAGTCGGAGTAAGGTATTTAGAGTTGTTATTGTCTGCTATTGCCATTTTTACTTTGTTTTGAGATGGGGTTTTATTCTGCAGTAGAAGCTGACCTGGAACGCACTTAACACAAGCTTGCACAGACTAGCTTTAAACTTGTCGGGATCCTCTTGCCTAAGCCTCCTAAGTGTTGGGACTCCAGATATCAGCCGTTAGTGAGACTCCTTTTCGTTCTTTCTTCTGCCTGCATCGCCAGTGTGGTGGCAGGGATGTGCTTGGCAAATCTATATGCAGATGTGCTTGCAGGCACATGGATGCCGAGGGCAATGCTGGGTGTCATTCCTCTGTTTTTCATTAGTGTATTTGCTTAAGGAATCTTCTTGAGCCTGAGCTGCATTTTGTTGTGGACCCCAGAAAGCCTCTAATTCTCTTATTTTCTGGTCTCTGCTCCTCACAGGCCTGGGGATACAGACATGCATGGCCATGCCCTGTTATGTACTTGGGTCCTGAAGAATCAAACTCAGCTGGTGTCAAGACCTCTCAGGCCATTGCCCAGCCCTCATCAGCTCCTTAATTAGCACCATCCTCATATTTAGTCTTGCCCTTGGAGCAGTTTTTGTCCAGTTATCTATTTCACATGTAAATGAGAAATTAAACCATTTTCATTGCTATTGAAATTCTAATCTCCTGTGTAAAACCCTTTCTGGGTGGAATCCCTTTTGAGGAAGGTCAACTATTTATATATAATGTTAAGTGTTCTCCCTGCGTTTTTGCCAGTTGATCTTCCAAGCTGTTAGAATGATGTAGAGTCTAGTCTGGATTTTTGCCTTTCAATTTCAGTTTTATCAGCCTCACTTCCCACAGTACTCAGTCTGCAAAGCAGAGTCCTCACAGTTCTCCAGCCCTCTGTTAATAGTCCTGCCATTCAAGTCCTGATTTGAAGTATTGCTAATACTGGCCTGGCTCCAATCTTTGGGTTTCCATTCCTTTATAAGATTATGCTTAAATAACAGAGTGTAATTCTTTAACAATATGTTTTACAATGACAATAATTTTTACTAAATATAGCATTAGCCATTTTCTTTTCTTAAAATAAAATCTTTAAAGATGTACTTTGAAAGTTAAGTGGTTTTGAAGAGATTTTTATTTTAAATGGAGCAGAAACTGACCAATTGAACTGAAAATGGCTTTGTAATAGACTAAACTGACTTCCTTTAACTGTGGAACCTCTCGCTGATAGTAACAGAGCCTCAGCTAAAAGGCAGTGTTCACAACCTGGACCTTCAGCCTCTGAGAGAGAGTCTTCAGGGCTGACAGAGTAGATGAACTCGTATCGGTTTGGATTTCATTATGTTTAATAACTATGATCAATGCCAGTCATAAATTCTTGCAAATTCATTCCTGGGAAAGTTTCCATAAAGATGTGACTCAGGTAAAACAAATGTGTTTTAAGTATCTAATCTACAATGAACAATTTGTCCTATCCCTGAGGAATGAAACAATAATTTCAAACACATGTTTGGGTAACTGGACAGTAAAGACAATATGAGGACTTTCATAGTAGATCATTGAAGAAAACAGTATGCATTTGCAGTCTCACCAGTGAGATTTTACTCAAATAATGAAATGATACTGTGCAGTGAATAGAGGCATTAATTAACCTTCGGGATGCCTTCTTCCCCTTGCAACCCAGATAACATATCCTTTCCGAATGGAAACAGCTCTGCTCTGTCCCCACTACACAGAGGCCAGGAGGGATTGCATGAGTCTCCCACAGCTCAGCTTGGCACAGTGATTGCAGGAAGCTGGAGGAGAAGTCCTCACAAATGCCTGGGGAGTAGCAGATCCTTTTCTTGAGAATATTTTTTGATTTAGATTTAGAATATTGTATTCAGCGTTACATTTGTACTAGCTGAAAGCCTCAAGTTCCACCCCCTCTTTTTTTTTTTCAAACACACAGGGCTTCTTTTTGGACTAGACGTGGATTTAGATGGCGAGGTTCTACGTATTCACTTGGGGCATTGCTACCCTGGCAGGGAGATTGGGTGTACACACTTGAGGGATATGTGTACCCACTTGGGCCACAGTTTCCCCTGGGATTCCTCCTCACTGTTGTTGTGGTTGCTACTTGAGCTGGTTGAATCTGGATGAAGAGAAAATCATCTTCCTAAACCGTGGGAAGTTGTGTGTTTTGAGTAAAAATTAAAGATAAATGATGCAATGAAAATAAGTGGATTAACACCTTCGATCCTTATAGTAAAATACAATCTCAGGACACCAATGATCAAGGCAGGAAGCCCAGCCAAGAGAGATGAGTCCTAGCTTCTGGCACAAAAAGTGTGTCCTTTGGAAGTCCGGCTCGAGTCCTGGTCCCAGCGGTGGCCTTGGCTGGGCTGCACATTCAGTCCTTTGCCTTCCTGGCAGCCTGTCCCTCTCTCACATCCTGTACCTTTGGTGAACCAGATGGCGAGGAAGAGAATTCCCCCTTGTTTTCTGCACAGTTTTGACTAGAGATGAGTTCTGGGGCTTGTGCTATGGCCTTCCACTAAGGTCCAAGTAAGAATTTTTGAGATGCTCACCTTTGCTTCTGTCCATTTTCTGCCTTCCAGAGGCACTGTGCTTGGGAACAAGGTAGAGCCTTTGCTTCCCACAGTGTAGGCTTCGCTTGAGGCATGTCTGACTGATCCCAGCCCTTCCCTACCTCTAGTGGGTCTTCTTCAGAGAATCCCAGCTTCCCATTAACACCTTTAAAGATTTTTTAAAGGGTCTCATGTAGCCAAGACTGTCTCAAAGTCCCTATGCTGTCTAGAATGACTTAGAACTGATTCTCCTGCTGCCTCCTACCCAGTTCTGGCCTTGGGGTTACGGATGTATATCATCACACCTGGTTTATATAATGCTGGGGATCATGCCCAGGGCTCCCCGAGAATGCTAGGTGAGCACTCTTCCAACTGAGCTACATCCTAAGCTAAATGGTTTCCTAAACATTTTCTCCTTCCCTCAGTGTTTGAACCTAGGGTCTTAGCACTCTACCACTGAGCTGTGTCCCTCGTCCTATACTTATCTCTTAGGAAAACAATAGCAATTAACTGGGGAATGGCAATTTTACTTGCTTAGGTGAGGGAGGGGAAACATTTTCTACACTTATTTTTAAATATCTTTATTATGAATAAGTACATACATTGTATGATCAAAT
This sequence comes from Zapus hudsonius, assembly GCA_004024765.1. Lineage (NCBI taxonomy): Eukaryota > Metazoa > Chordata > Mammalia > Rodentia > Dipodidae > Zapus > Zapus hudsonius. The sequence goes on along the minus strand of PVHP010014449.1, from coordinate 13,017 downwards.
CTTGTAAAGGTGACCCCGTTTCCCTCTACTCTGTCCCCTACCCACTGGGGTCCTTCCTTGGTGTGTATACTGGTTAGGGGGGTACACTTATTTTTTTATTGATTATGAACTTTACTGTAAGTACATATAGCATATTGGTCATATTCCCATCGGGTAATTCTCTTATGGTCCCTCTCCCTTGCCCCCATTCCTCTGAAGATCCTCCTCTTTGAGGACATCTCAGTGAGGACATAAATGGTACCACTCTGTCATTGCCTCTTGCACTCCTTCTCAGCCTGTGGCTCTTACTCTCTTTCAACCCCCTCTTCCACAATCAAACACTTGTTTTTTATTTTATTTTTTTTAAAGAAGAGATGCAGTCATTTTCCTATGGCCAATGGACTTTTAATTTCCTTAGCCTTTCTCTTCTCCCCTCTCATAAATAAATTTCATGTGTACAATTCTTATCCTTGTTTCTGAGAACTCATTAGGTCTTCCAGTGGATATAAATTATATATTATAAATTATGTCAGGAACTAAATCACTCCCATGCAGAGAGAAGGCTTTGTGTGTGCTGGGGGCACTTGTCTTGACTCACCATTTCTTTAGGTGGGGGATGGCTGTCCCACTTCAACATTTCTGTACAAATTTTAGGTAGCCCGCTGCTGTACAAAGTTTCTAAAATGAATTTCAATAAGTGACAGCATAATGCATAAACCTCCTCACCCTCCATTCAGACTGCCTTCCCTGGAATCATGAGTTTGATCCTACAAAGCAGAATAAATTACAAGACAGCCCTCACCTGAGACAGTCAATTGGTACCCAGACATTACTTTCTCAGGAGAGGGAAAAGCTGGTTTTTAATAGTGGGAAGCAGGCTGAGGGCTGGAGCTCCTGCTGGGATGATTTAAAGTTAGGTACAACCCTATTCTTGTGCAGTTATTTTGTTTCTCATTGGCAATTTCCATCCATACACAATGTGCTATGATCATCATCCCCTTCCCACCAGTCTCCTCTGTCGCCCCTCCCCTGGTCCCCTTGCATTGGGCTCCGTCTTTTCAACTAGCCCCTGTCCTGCTTCGATCTCATCATTTTCCCATTCCATTACGGAGGTCTTATGAAGGTAGCACTAGGCACTGTGAGGTCATGAATGCCATGGCCATTTAGTCTCTGGGAGACTGTACTGTAAGCACTCCTCCCCTTCTGTCAGCTCTCACATTCATTCCACCACCTCTTCAGCAATGGTCCCTGAGTCTTGGAGGAGGGTGACATAGAGATGTCTCACTCGGTGCTGGACAGGCCACTGTCTCTTCTCAGCACTTTGATGGGTTTTGAGTCTCAACAGTGGTCTCCACCACCTGACAAAAGAAGCTTCTCTGACCAAAAGTGAGAATAGTATTATTACAGAGGCATAATCTTACATATTTACAGGCAGTCTTGTAGTATAATATATCCACTTCACCAAACAACAGTAAGAGTTTACCCCCTAGGACATGTTGCAGTCTATGTAACCCCCTACTCTGAGCCTTGTTCCAGTCTTTAAGTAACCTTTGTTCTGCTAATTTCACTTCTACTTCCGTCATATATACATATATGATTTTATGTATCTCTATAAAATCTAGGAACTACATGTGAGGGAAAATGTTGGATATTTGTCCTGATGATATTGAATTAATATCACTATCTGCAATGACATCCATTTTCCTACAAATGACATAACTTCATTCCATAAAGACTAACAAAATTTTTCATTGTGTATATAAGGTGTATACTTTTAATTTACACGTATTGATTATGCATGTTAATTATGCTTGATGACACATAATAATGTCATGATTATGTCAGTGTGATAGTTCAACAAATGCTTCCTCCATGCACTGATGAAATAAAGCTGATAAGTATCTCCTTCTGATCATTTCTTTATGTTTGGATCCTCACTCTCTCATCTTGTGGATCTTCATTGAATATATAATAGGTTATTGTGAAATATTACCACCCTAGGAGGCTGCAGAAGACTGGAATGTGCTTCTGTTACCAGTTTTGAGATCGACAGAACCTCTCTGGGTTCTCAAGAGACATAATTTAGAAGTTAGAGTGCCAAGTGCTCAATGTCACTGTATCTCCCCAAGCCCAGGGTTCTCAACTTGGCTGGATTGTGACTCACAAACAATTGACAAGTTCAGATATGGCCAAAGGGCCCATTACGAAAAGAAAGTAAAGCAGAGTGCACCCACGTTAGGAGGGGCCTCAAGCAGTTAATCCACATAAAGACTTGGATTATTTTTATAACCTCAGGGATTAGGCATCAACTTTAGTGGTTAAGCTTAAAATGTTTATAGAGGAACTTCATTGGTGGGTGGGGCAAGGAGAGGAGGGCAAACTCAAAATGGACCTCCTGAGCTGGGAGAAGAGGGGGAGAGACTAGCAAGAGTTCCTAGGAGTAGGAATAACCAGGGAGCAAAGCCAAGGGCTGCCCCTGCCTGCCATCTTGAGTCTGGTTTAGGTTGGGGTTGGCATTGCTGTCTAGTCTCTCCAGGTCAGGTTGATGTTTATATCTCTTGGGCCTGTATCCCTAGCTAACTCCCTATCAAAAAAGGCTACCTTGCACCTAATCTCTATAACTTCTATCTAATAGTCACTATTCCACATTCAGGTCAACTTTGTTTTAGCTTCTATGTGAAAGAAGAGGTGGTATTTTTCTCTCTCTGTCTGGTGTATTTCAATTGATATAATCAACTCTAGTTCCATCCATTTTATTGCAAGTTATGGGATTTCATTCTTCTTTATGGCTGAGTAATACTCTATTGTGCCTATATGCATCCCATATTTTTAGCCCCTTTTATGTTTATGGACACTTTGTTGATTCTGTATCTTGGTTAGTGTGCATAATGCTACAATGAGCATACGGGTGCAGGTATCTTTTCTACATATTAACTTCAATTGACACACACACACACACACACACACACACACACAGGATATACTCTAGTACCTGTTACCCTGAGAGCCCTCCTCAGTGGTGTCATCATATTCATTGTGGGGTCATGAAGGCTTCAGTCATCCCCATGGGGTAGCTCAATTGATTTTTTTTTTTGAGGTAGGGTCTTGCTCTAGCCCAGGCTTACCTGGAATTCACTATGTAGTCTTAGGCTGGCCTCAAACTCACTGTGATCCTCCTACCTCGGCTTCCAGAGTGCTGGATTAAAGATGTGAACCACCATGACTGGCTCTTCAATTGCTTTTGATAAATCTCCAATAATGAAACTGCTGGATCAAGTAGTAGCTTTAATTAAAATATTTTAGGAAACTCTTTAGTATTTTCTATTTATGTTTAGTATCTAACAAAATGTAATTTTGGGAATTTTTTTTTAGTTACATGTTTGATGAAATTAATTTTAAGGCAAATGCTTTTTCTTTATTGTAATTAATGATTTAATTATTTTTCAGGGAAGGACTTTAGCTCAGCTGGCGTGAGGCCATGTATGACCTTGAACTTCTGATCCTCCTGCCTTTACCTCCAAAGTGCTGATATGATAGGTGTGTGTAACCATGCTGGGTTTATGAGGTGCTTGGGATCAAACCCAGAACTTTGCACATACTAAGCAAGCATTCTATCAACTGAGTACCTCCCCAGCCTCTTAAGATAAATCAAAGATATTTGATCTTCAAGATAAGCGAACAGTCATCATTGAAGTTACTAATTGTTTAAATTGTAACTCCTAAACTCAAATCTTTTTTATTTTTTATTTTTTTTAAGAGTAGAAAGAAAGAAAGAAAGCAAGAGAGAGGGGGGAACTCAAATCTTTAAAAAGGATTCTTATGTTATTATATTGAACTTTTCTTAGTCAGAGCAAAATGCTATTTGAGAAACTGATTTTTCTTTACCACTTTCTTCTTTTTCGTAAATTTATATTTTAAATTATTTTTACGTTAGATTGATAGTGATTTCTTGTGGAACTTGATGTGTAGTCTTTTTTTATTTTTTCCTCTTTTAAATGTTGATTTGGCAAAGTTTACATTCTGATTTTATTCTTATAAACTATGCAAATTACTTGGGAGAATTTTTTAAAATAAGTTTTATGATTTTATGGAATTAGTTGACTGCTATTTAAATAGTTTTTTAAATAATATTTTTATTTATATTGAGGGAGAGAGAGAGAAAGAAAGAGAAAGAGAAAAAGGACACATTCCAGGGCCTTTTGCCACTGCAAATTGAAAGGCTAGGGTTGGCCAGAGGGCCTCCATTTTGTTAACTGTTATGACTTCTCTGTAACCCCTTGTTCCAGGAAAAAACCCACTAACTATTCTGGGCCCCCAACCAACCAATCAGCTCCTACTCTCCCCAGCACCTATTTCAAAATAACTTACCTGTTCCTAGATTCCTCAGCAATCATGACAAAATGACTTATGTACTGTTTATTATTTTAGCCTGCTACTGTAAGACATGTCTCTGCTACCCTACCTACCCCTGGGTCCAACCAATCCTTTAAAGTCACCATGGCAGTTTGCCAACACCCTGATTTTGAGAGCATTAGTTCCTAAGAGTGGACCCCAGGACATCTCCCTCACCTGGACCTGACCAATCCTGTTGAAGGAACCCCAACTCCTCCCTTAGGCCACTGGCCAGCACCCCTTTGTGTTTTTTTCTTTAAAAAGACTGTGAGCCCACACTTTGGGGAGTCAGTCCCAGTTCCTGAGTCTGGCTGTGTTCCTATTCGATTAGCCTGCAAGTCCAAGGCAATAAAGATTTCCTGCTTCTGAGCTCATTGGGTACTTGCCTCGTCATTTGGGCACACCCAGACCCAACAAAAATGAATTCCAGATACATGCACCACTTTGTGCACCTAGTTTTATGTGAGTACTGGGGAATTTCGGAATTGGGAATTGAACCTGAACCACCAGGCTTTGCAAACAAGTACGTTTAACTGCTGAGCCATCTTTCAATCCTTAGATCTAGTAGAGACTACTTTCTTTTATATTTTGTTACTGAAACCAGCAATTCTACTTTGATAAGTTACCTATAGTTATATATTAGTTATATCAGTGATATGTTGCTAAATTAGCACCAAGACATTTCTCCAAAGGCTGAGCAACGTTCTTTTAAAATGCCCTTTGCTCTCTGGTTCTATGGTGGTTTCCTAATGAGTCATTTTCAAGGCATCTTGAGAAGCTTTTCTGGTCAACACAGTGGCTTTGCTGATGGCTTTCTCACTTGGGGCCATGGTAGCTGTGGTTTCTCAGCATTCCCTGGAAGCTTGACTTCACTATTCTCCAGGGATTCAGGTTGAAATCAGGTCTTGATTTCTTGCCCTCCTCTACCAGATCTGCACCCTGTGGTTCCTGGTGTGGTCATGTGGCCCTAGCTGCTATACTGTCTTCCTTGCTTTCATAATTTTAATGATGACTCCCCTTCCTTGGTCCAACCCAGACTGATAGATACATCCTTATCAAGTGTCTACCAACAAATCTTGTGCTATTTAACTTTTCTTCCATTTCTTGTCTTCCAAAGAATGTAGTTTTTCAAATGTTATTTAATAATGTATTCACGCATAACATTAAATTAACTGTCTATATATATTTTATTTAACATTTGGATATTTCTTAACATTTATTTTCACCATCTTGGCAGCTTTTGCTAAAGCTGATTATTTCTACAATTATCCTGACAACAATAATAAACTGTACTTCAACCAGATGACAGAATTGCACATGCACAGCACAGAAGATTTTTCTGTTCTGCTTTCACCTAAATGTTCAGACCTTAACAATAAATCTGAATGACACATCTTATTTCTATGACATTGTTATACTGATTAGCTGTGCCAGTAACTTATCAAACCCTTGTCACCGATTACGCACCGTGTCAGAGATGCCAACGGTTCTCTAGCTCCACGATGTTCCAAATCAGAAGCAAAAGTGAAGGTCAGCGACATTATGAAGGAGCTGTGCACATAGGAGAATTCAAGAAATATTCGCCCCATAGTAATGATACTCTCACTTTTTGGTTCGAGAAGCTTCTCTTTTCAGATGGCAGTGACAACTGAGTTAAAGGGCTGAGAAGAAGTGACAGTGGGGTGCTCAGCCCTCAGTGAGACGTCTCAACCACACACTGCAAAGCTCGGTAGAGGTGGTAGAGATTGTAAGAGCCAAAGGAAGGGGAGGACTGCTTACAATACTGACTTCTAGACGCAAAGTGACCTTGACATTCATGACCTCCCAGTTGTTGACATTGTCTACACGAGACCTGCATCATTTCCTCAAATGATGACATCAAAATAGAAGACAGACCAATGGGAAAGAAGAGGGAATTCAGTGGAGGGTGAATTTAGCAGGGAAAAGGAGGCTGATGGGAGGGAAATTATCATGCTTTTTCGTCGATACATTTGGAAGTCACCAATAAAAAGTTAAAAAAAGAAAAATATTCCCTTTCCAACTCATTGAGTATATTATGATTTTCCAAGAGCTTGTGCAGTCACACATATAAGGACCATGTATCATCAAGTATAAAAAAATAATCTTGACTTGGTTATAAATGACCAGTGTGGTTTTTCTCTGAAGTACATTTGAAGGGGCTGCTTGGAAGCTTATAATTGAGTTAGTATTTTGTACTGGCTGGAATACTAGGGGAAATGTGGAAAAAAGATACATTTGGAAAAATAAAATGTCTTCTCCTAGTTCTAGGGGCACTCATTTATAAGAGGCCTTAAATAATTTTCACTTCTTTACAGTTTCTGAATCGTGTCCACTGGCCTTCACCTGTCCTGAGAAATGTAATCTTTTGGCAATGTAACCACTTTCTACCACATTCTTGTCACATTTTTGTGGAACTTAAAACATAAAGGTTATCAGATAATAGCACATGTGGTATGGTCCCCTGCCCCAAGGACTGATCCAGACGGCCCACAGGAGGATATCCAGCTGATTGGGGATGGGGAAGAAGGGCTTTGGGGAACGGGGGATAACAACTCATGTTTGCCCATTAAATAATGTAACTCATTATGGACAATAAAAAAACAAGCAAAAAATAACACATGTGGAAATATATCAAATTTGTAAAGATTTTATTCCAGATGTTACAAGAAAAATCTGTCAATCAGAAATTCCAGGATAAAGACAATAGGAAGAATCTTCTTTTGACTCTATTGTAAATTGAGCTAAGAGATGACAACTGATACAGTCAGTAATGAACAGAAAGTCAACATGGTTACTGATGGGAATGTTCACCCCTAGGCAGCACCCTGTTGCCAAGATGGTCTTCCTCAAGCACTTAAGTTCTGATAAAAAAATTGTGCAAACACATTAATCTCAACGAAAAGTTTTAAAGAGTATTTTTGAGGTTTATTGTCATTGTTCTTCATGAATTGATAATCTTAATTGGATATACTTGGAATTGATCCAAATTCTTATTTGGGAATTGAATTGTTTTAGTGATTAAACAAAGTAAGTGAGGTCACCACCCTACTTGGTAAGATATGTTGGCATGTAATTAATTATCATCTCATTGTAAATCCTTTTGATTTGAAGATTAATGCTGATTCTTTATTTCAATTATAGCACTCAATTTTTTAAATTAAAATTGAACCAATTAGCAGATCACTGCAAAACTTCAACAAAATGTTGATATTCTGTTAGAAAGCCCATTTTAGAGCCAGGTATGATGGCTTATAGCTGCAATTCTTGCACTTGGGATTTGGATGCAGGAGGTCAGGAGTTCAAGGTCATTCTTAGCTAGATACAAAGATTTCCCCACCCAAATATCCATAGGATAATATTAACAATTAAAACAGGGTTTTCTTACTATAATATAGGTGCCAGATCTTAATACCTTTTATATTTCTGAGTATAGAAAACTTTTATATATGGTTCAAATTTAACATTTTCATTCATAGAATTAATGAAAAAGTGTCATATAATGCACTCATTTTTAGAAAAAGAAATCACATTAATAAAATGGAAGTGATTCAGTTTTCTGAAACTTTGAAGCAATATCAAGTCTGATATTGATGTGAGATTTTTGGAGTCCAGGGGGGCTTAGGCATCATTGAAATGCAGGAGAGCCCAGGCCCATGGACCCCAATGTTGGGTCCTTGTCCAAGTTAACAAAGAATTGAAAAACATGGACTCAGAGAAAGATACATTATGAATTTTAAGATTTATTTTAGAGACAGTTTCCAGAGAGAAGGCAGGTAGGAAGCCCAAGCCAAAAGAAAATTTCCCCCTTCTCACCAGGACAGGGGAGATGGAGAAAATCTCGTTCACACAGGGAAAAGTCTGGATACACACATGTACATGTGGAAACCAAAGCAGAAATGCACCCAAAACAAGGGCAGAAAGCACCCAAATAAAAAGAGATCCTTCCCTTTTCCAGCCTGGGAAAAGGGAGAGGAGGCCAAGTGTTTCCCTCCTCACATAGAAAAATTCCCGAGTTTATAGCAACACACAAGGGGAAAGAGGCTGAAAGAGAGATCTGCACACACATGCCAGGACCTTTTATGAATCAAACATCCAACTATGAGTCACCTCAAAAATCAGTCTCAGGTGAGTAAGAGACCTGATGGTTGGTGAGCTCAAGCAGCTGCCTCAGGAAGGGCCAGCCTATAGTGTCCTCACACTTGGACTTGAAGAAGAGACAGGAAGTTGCCATAGAAGTTGTTTCTTGCAGCCCCCTTGGATGAGACTGGGTCAGACATAGGTACTCTTCCTGCTGGGGCAGCCAGGGTGGCATCCATATTCTCTGTGGGTCTCTGTTCCTGTCTGACTACCTATTAAGATAAAAGCTACCTGGCACCTTTTTATTCTGTATCAATATGACCTGCCTCATGTGGGTAGAGTGGAGATAAGTTATGCTAATGGTAAACTTCAAGGCATTAATAGTTTGGTGGTGACAAAAATCCTTTTCTCCACTCTGAAAGGTTGAGACCCCACCCATAAAGTAAAAAGGGACCACTTTTTAGGGAATTCAGAGACGAAGTTATTTCAAGGAAGTCAGGGGTAAATGGGGCCAAACTACTGGGTAGAAAGAAAAAAACAAGTTAATCCTGGCTTTCATTTGAGCTTCTGAGTTGACAGAACCTCCATTGATCTTTAGGATGAGGAAGGTCAGGACTAAGGAACAAAATCTGGGAAGCTGAAGGGACTTCTGCCCTAAGCCTTCTGTTCTCATGACAGTGTGGAAGTCGCCATAGGAGCTTGAAAATTTCCCCTGCTTCCACACTCAGACAGAGCTCACTCAGAGCTCTATACTATTTTGTTTCATAGGTTGGGAGCTGCATTCAAGCAGAAAGGTGTAAATTAAGTTAATGAAATGTAAACTATTGCAGAGTGGATTCATGAAGGGGAATCTTAAATGCAAATGGATTTCCAGTAAAGGAAGATGGAATAATTTCAGGGCTATTGTAAACTATTTAATCATCTACCTAAGCTCTGTTGGGTGAGTCTTGACAAGGGTCATCCCACTTCATGAAGACCTTTGGGTCTCTGCCTTCTCTGTAACTGTGTCTCCCTTGGGTTCTTGTGGTGCACACAGTTTATACAAATGTTAATTATGTGAAATAAACCAACTTTTGTAGTGCAGCAAGAGCTGCAATATAGTCAAAATGAGATTTAAATTTCCTGTGTTCACACTTGAGCCTATTCAATTTGACTTACACAGAAAAATCTTCCAAACCAATGTCTCAAGTGGGGACTCGATCTTGGACTTACTGTCAATATTAAGGGCTTAATCTTTCATAGTTTCCCACAGTGTTAAATCTTCTGTTAGATGGTACATGAAAAATAAAACTAAAGTGAATGAGTATATATGGAAATAAGTTTTAATGCTTATTGTTACTCTAGGAAGCAAATGTCCTTGTTAGGAAATTGCATCTTTTGAGGTCAAAGACACTAAACTTTTAAACTCTTTAGCAACTGTGATGGTTAAGTTTTGTTGTCAACTTGACTTTTCAAATAATCTTGGGTGGGTCTCCAAGGATGTTTTCAGGAAGGCAGCCTCTCATCAAGGGGCAAGATGTAAGGAAGCTCAAAGGAGCTAGAAGTAAACATCCTTTCCTGTGTGGGCCATGCAGGAAGGAAATTCCAAAGACTCAGGAAGCCACTAAGTCTGGGATAGGGTTGCAAGACCCCACCCTAAGGATATACAAAGGGGAAGAGATTCTCTCCTCCCGCTCCTGCTGCCTGTTCCCTGTTCTGTGTGTGTGGTGTAGGTGATGGGTTTCTCTCTCTGCTCAGCCTTTTTCGCTCTTACAGAACTTCCCCTCAATCTGTAGTTTCAATAAATACTTTTCTCTCCCAAACTGTGCCTGGTTTGAATATTCATCCCAGCGGCATGTGGCTGACTGCGACAGCAACTAAAAGAAATATTTACAATACCAGATTTTTTTTTTGAGGTAGAGTCTCTCTTTATCCCAGGCTGACCTGGAATTCACTATGTAGTCTCAGGGTGGCCTCAAATTCGCATAGATCCTCCTACCTCTGCCTCTCCAGTGCTGGGATTAAAAGCATGCACCACCACATCTGGCCACATGATCAGTTTTAATTGGGTTAAATTCTAGTTGCTGCTATCCAAGCAAGGTCTCAAAACTTTAAATAAGATATTAAAATCAATAGTTTGAAATCTTGCTTTAAAATCAGTTTTGTGCTTATCTAATGCCGTAGCCTCTTCATTATACACAAAGTTTACCACAGTGTTCATGAAGGTCTCAGTTTGAATGAGAATTTAAGAAGAAACTATGTCACACTCACAGCAAAGTTGCTTTCTCTGGCTATCAATGTTTTGAAGTTACATGAGGATAATAGGGTTTCTGAATTTGGCCCAAAGAAATCTATTTTCCCAATTATCTACTCATCCAACTGAAGTCTGGTCTCCTAGAGAAAACTGAATTGCTTTTCTCTAAGTAGTTTTATGACTGCTGAACCCAACCAGAGAACATCGCAGTCTTCCACAGAAAGGCTCCTTCCCTTCCCAAGGCAGGATATTTTCTACTAACTGACCTGACGTTGGAAATTGCTTAATGCACCAAGGATTTTCTGTGGTGTGGTTCCTATCTCTTGCCTAGTCAAGCATCTGATATATAATCAATTTAACCAATAAGTTACAGTCATAAGGTAAGGTGTAAGAGGGATTATGGATTCTGACCTCAGATAATATTAATTTATATAAGCCATTGATATTGGACTTTAAATATACTTATGTCCAAATTAGCATAGGGCAAATATGTAATTTGTATTATTTTCTTTCAGTAGCTAGTACATGATTTATCAAGTCATTTTGTCCTCAGATTTTTGAAAAGCGTTTGTTAAAAAAATAAATCAGGGAAGGGAATGAGCAGCTTCCTCATACCACCATCCACCTGTGTCCATACATCTGTCCAACACCATGCAGGGTTCTCCTCTTGCCTATTCTGTCCTATGACTGGAAATATGACAGTTCATAAGGCAAGCACTGACTTTCAAGGTGCTAAGAGTCTAGAATTGGGAAATATTTGAGTAGCAGATGCTATTTGAGTCTCCTTCTTAGCACCTAGAGATCGTTTCTTTTTCATAACATTGGTTTGGAAAAATGACAATGCTTGGAGGAGCTGATGTTAAACTAACCTCGCTTCTCTGAGTTAACTGTAGGTATGAGATTGAAGCTGGCTCAAGCAGAGTTAATCTGTGGGCTTTGTGAGGATTCAACTAATGATGCTATTTTTTTCCATCATGATACTCTATGCCTGACAGAATCACATGGTACAAAAATAGATGGAACACAAGCGACCTCTAGCCAATAAATGGACCAAATCTCTTAGTGTATCTGGTCACAAAACTTGTGTGTCATAAAGTCTGCCAATAAGAAAAAAGCTAGGGTAACAATTTAAAGACAAAGCACAGATTAAGGCAAGACAGGAATTCATAACTGGGCTGGGTATCTGGTGTTGAAACACAGGAAAAAGGTAATGCACACCTGAGCTAAGACAGGAGAAAGAGAAAGAAAAGAGACAGAGAAAGTGAGAAAAAAAGGAGGAGAGAGAGAGTAGACAGGGGAGAGGGGGAGAGAGGAGAGAGAGCAGAGAGAGGATAGAAGAGGAGAGGAGACAGAGAGAAGAGATAGGAGAGGAGAGAGGAAAGATGGGAGAGGAAGGAGGAAGAGGGGATAAGGGGAGCTCAAGGAAGGGATAAGGGAGGGGAGGAGATGAGGAAGAGAGAGAGAAGACAAAGAGAACAAGAGGAGATTTAGACTTTTCATGGCATGTAATCCACATTTAATGGTGCTGATTAAACAGAGTGGCTAGAAACATGTGGATCCGGCAGTCTAGGAGAACTTCCAGTTTTCTTTCTTGGTCAGATGTAACTGCTGAGGTACATTTCACACAAGTAGGATCATACGAAAAAGCAAGGAGTTGAGGAGGAGAGGAGGTACTGATTCCATTTTAGCCATGTTGAACGCAGGATTATCTTGGATCCTGGGGCTAATTATGAATAATTGGCAAAGGGGTACGTTTTTGACTTTTACAGCACGATAACTAGGAAAATCATAATTATATAAACAGCTTTTAGCAAACTTATTTCAGACGTTTTCTCTATAAAATTGCAAAGATTTAAAACAGATTCATTGTGTTTTTTTTTCTTATTTTTTTTGTGAAGCTTCTTTTGTTAAAAAAAACATGTTTCAAAATCAGAGAGAATTTGAGGGCTGGCTGGGACAATATTTTTTTTTTTTTTTTTTTTTTTTTTATAATTCATGATTTCCTTCATTTATCTTTTTTTACCACGAAATATTTCTATCAGTTTAACTTCTTTTCAGGATGTGGCAGAAGGGGTAACTTAATCTTTTCTTCAATATCATCTGCCCTGGTTAATTTCATGTGTTGCTAGACGATGTGAAAATAGGTATTTTACATTTCAGCTCAGTCACTGGCAAGTACCAATGATGTGAACAGCTCATATTAAAAGCACAAACCTTGTTGCCAGGATTCCTGAGTTCAAAATCTTGCTCAGATATGTGCGTTATATTTGTTAGTTGTTAAAGAGCTCAATTTTTATATTTCACATTAGCAGAAT
>PVHP010014448.1:0-39103 GCA_004024765.1 Zapus hudsonius | reverse complement strand
AAAAATATTTTATTAAAAATATTTTTATATTTTAAACAGTGCGGGGATTAAATGCGGGCACCACCACTTTTAATGAGGCTTTGATGTACTTAGGATATATTTGTCCATCATTGAAGTAGCTGACCTGACTTAGGTTGTCTTTTTTGATATCATCTGATTATAACTCTGAGAGTATTCTCCAAGTGAAAGGTAATTTATGAGATGTAGTGATAAGACTACTTACATTTTCAAAAGCTTTCTATTACTTTTAGATATACTCAGGAAAGGGCATGATACCCAGGGCTTCCCTAAAGCCAGTGGTGGAGGGCAGTAGAGAGGATTCTAAATGACAACCACAGAACTGCCCCAGCAAGATTGACAGTGGGTGCAGTGATCATTGACACATAAAAATGCCACAAACCAGGTCACAAAAATGATAGTGGAACATTTTAGATTAATGGGGAAGTGTGATTTTCTTATCTTTATGTTCCACTTTTTTGCTTCAGAAGTTTAAAAAAAAGCTTTTTATTCCACCTGAATGTCAAGTCAAAAGCAGTCTTCATCAGACTTCCCTTCTTATGTCTAAGAATTTCAAGATGTCAGAAGTTATTGCTGAAGCTTTATCTTTATTTCCAGAGGCCCTGAGGTACAGAAAAAGATGAAAAGTCAGGAGCCTCAGCATTTAGAAGGAAACCAGAACAAATTATCTAATGTCTCGTCTGGTATTAGCTTAAAAGCTTAAGGTATAATAATCAAAATTACTTTATGAAAATTGGTCATGTCAGATCCATTTCCACTTCCTTGTGTGATAGAATGAGAGACAATGATGAAATATTAAGTTATCTTTTCTGAATCTAGCTTTTGGATTTGACTCAGACACTCTAAACTGAGAAATAAGGAAAACACCTTGTTCATGAACGTCACAGTTTAAGCAACTTCTCAGAAAACAACACAATAAAAACAAAACTTTCTGTTTTTCAGATTAACTGCTTCTTTCTGTCACTGGCTGTATTTTTAATGGTGAAGGTAAAGTCTGTCATATTGATGAACCCTCATTTTCATAACCTTTCTCTGTTCACAGAGCATCTAGATGATTCTAGTCTCTTTTTAAATAGCATATCTGAGGTCATCTTTTTTTAAGGTCATCTTGATGTAGATTATTTTTCTTCTTCCTTTCACTTTTCCCTCCTTCCTTTCTCTATCTTTATGGTACTGAATATTGCTTTAATATTACCAGATGGAATTTTTGGTTCAAAAGATAGGAGCAATTGTAAAACAAAGGCTAGGAACAATTTTGTAGTTCTGGATACACGTTCCTGATGATTTATTATTATTATTATTTGGTTTGTGAGGTAGGGTTTTAGTCTAGCCCAAGCCGGCCTGGAACTCACTATGTAGTCCCAGGCTGGCCTTGAACTCACAGCATTCCTCCTACCTCTGCGTCTCCAGTGCTGGGATTAAAGGTGTGTGCCACCACACCTGGGTTTTGATGATTTTTTTTAAAAGGAAGATTAGGTCTATTTATAATGTCCTAGTCAATGTAAGATTTCAGAATTTATGTCTTATATAATTTATACTTCTGTGATATATTTAAATAATAGTCCTTTAAAACTATTTCAACTTGCATTTCCTTAATTTCTATGTATTTTCTCATGTGGTTCTTTCTCTTTTTTTTTTTTTTTTTTGGTTTTTCAAGGTAGGGTCTCGCTCTAGTCCAGGCTGACCTGGAATTCACTCTGTAGTCTCAGGGTGGCCTTGAACTCATGGCAATCCTCCTACCTCTGCCTCCCGAGTGCTGGGATTAAAGGCGTGCGCCACCACACCCGGCTTAGTTTTCTTTACACTGTTTTTACTTTATTGCAAGCGGACAGAGAGAGAGAGAACGATTTTTCTCATGAGCGCTTAGCAGTCAGGTTTTCTCAGATATTTTTTTCTCTGTTCTTACTCCACCTGCTTCTTTTCCTTGGAGAAATCCTCAGATTTCATGATCCACTTGTCATTCTTCCTTGCTTTCACTTAAATTTGAATTTATACTGTTAAAATATGTTCTTTAATTCCATTGGGTTTGGGACTGAAAGGGTAGATAGGTGCGTATAACATCTATAATTTCAATCCAATTTTAGCTTTTATTACTTTACATATATGTCTGTTATTCTGTGTTATATCAGAGTGTTAGTAAGGATCTATTATAATTTTTTTTTTTTTTGTTTTTTTGAGGTAGGGTCTGACTCTAGTCCATTCTGACCTGGAATTCAATATGTTGTCTCAGGGTGGCTATTATAATTTTTTTTTTACTGGAAAAAACACATTTTCAACGCAGGTATATTAAAATATAGCATGTAGCCTGGCGTGGTGGCACACACCTTTAATCCCAGCACTTGGGAGGCAGAGGTAGGAGGATCACAGTGAGTTCGAGGCCAGCCAGCCTGAGAGACTACGTAGTGAATTCCATCCAGGTCAGCCTGGACTAGAGCAAGACACTACCTCCAAAACAAAAAACAAAACAAGAAATGTAGAGTGTGTTGATTTTCTAAGTCCATTCCAGATTTAAAAGAATAAAATAGCCTGGCGTGGTGGTGCACACCTTTAACCCCAGCACCCTGGAGGCAGAGGTAGGAGGATTGCCATGAGTTCGAGGCCACCTGGAGACTACATAGTGAATTCCAAGGTCAGCTTGGGCTAGAGTGAGACCCTACCTCAAAAAACAAAACAAAACAAAAAAAAGAATAAAATAAAATTGTGATGAAAATCTCTGGGTAGTACAGATAACTACTATTTTTGGAGATAAAACTTGATGTTGATAACAGTTTATTACTACATTATATTATAATTCGAGATAAACAGTTTATTATTAGTTTATATTATATGTTAGAGTTAGCTTTCATATACTTGTTTGTGAGAATATTTGTATAATTTGACTTACATTATAATGTCTTCTGTTTTTTTAATGTAATAACGCTTTTTAAATTGCACAGCAATCAAACTGGTGAGCTCAAGGCCACACTCAGGCTATTGGCATGTTTTTGTTTCGTCCTTTATCAGCACCTTCATTTTTAAAAATGAAATTTAATCGCCAGTGTTTGAATTGTCAAGCTGTTTCACAAAGAGTGCCTGAGTTACATTTTTCTCTTGAAAAAAAGCCCAGAAGATATAAAAACTGTGAGTGCTTTCCTCTGTGGTGATAAGTGATGAGAGCTGAGCAGTGGTGGATCTTGTTTGCTGGCCACTCAACACAACCTTCACCATTCTCTAGTGTCTCTAGCTGGTGTGCTTCTCCACAGTTTTTTTTTTCTTGGTGCCTGCGTATTATATATCTATGTGTGAATATATGCACATACACGCCAGGATGCACGTGTGGAGGTTGCAGGACAACTTTCAGATGTTGATCCTCAGCTTCTACCTCATTGTAGGCAAGATCTCTCATTCTCATTGTTGTTCACAATGAGAACCGGTACCCAAGCTTCTGGGAAATTCTCCTGTCTCTGCCTCCCACCTCGCCATCCCTGTGCTGGGATAACAGAACTCTGCCTTGGCTTCTGCCCTTTATGTGGAGTCTGGGGATTTGAACTCAGGAACTTAGGGACTCATGTTTATGCAGCAAGTACTTTATTCACTGAGCCATTTCTCCAGCCTCCTCTCATCCTTCAGCTGCCTGAGTATGTGGCCTCCACTCTGTAGCCCTTAGAACCATTATTTTAAGTTAATACAAAATGTTAATGGAATAGGATTACTACCATGATCGGCTGTTTTTTTAAAGTGTGTTTTTTTCAACTTTGTAAATGTATTTTTTCACATATTGACATTATAACCTGGAAGTATAGAATGAAAAAAAAAATGAGACCAGGTCTAGAAACCTAGATATTTCTGGTACCTTTAAAGCATAAAAAACGAGAATATGGCTCTGATAAGTATCAAAGTATCTTTCTAATATAGCTCACACTGGAGGTGAGGCAAAGTTACCCATAGAGAAACCAGAAAAAATAGTTGCCTACCTACAGGTTCTGACAGTGTCTTTGTGGGGATCCATCCATTTAGTTCTGGTTTTCATTTTGCTGATCTCATTAGTGATTGAAAGGTGGCTTGATTATCAGGGAATCAGAGTAGAAGAAGCCAAATGATTTTGAAGAGGATGGATGTCATTTTACCTCAGTGAAAATTGATATATTAAGCTTGCTTTATAGTACGGAGCGTCTGCCTCTGGACATATCTTGTCTGCTGAGTCAATATCCATTTTCCTTGGACACTGCCAGGAAAATGTTGCCAAATTCTTTATAACTCCCTTCCTCTTTTGAAGATCCATGACTGTCATCTTCTGTTAGCACATTCTTGATTGAGGTTTCAGTATCGAGTTGCAGCTTTATTTTAAATTAACCATTCTTTCTTAAATGCCTGATCACCTCATTGGACCCGGTAGAAAGGTACCCATAGGATTTTTTTTATATGGAAGACTATTATGGATAATAATTTTACCCATTACATGTTTATTCTTCCTAGATTTATGTTAGTTTTGTCTTCCATACTCTGAGTATACTTCATTCTTATGTGCTGATCCTACTAGCGTTTGTTTAAAAATTCACAGCTTCTCAAATAAAGCTCGCATACAGTCATGTTTAATCCCAGTCAGCCTCTGCAGTAGTCTCTGAGGAGGACTCATGATCTTCTTCACTTTTAAAAATGAAGAAACCAATTTTAAAAACTATTACAGTTTTGGAAATGATTTCTTCAACATCAAAATCTAGTAACTGATGGGTTGAGAATTAAACATATTTTTTCTGAATTCAGAGTCCATGTTTTCAAGATAGACAGTAGCTTGGAGTCCAGGAAGTCAGATAGCAGCAGAGAGTGAGTGTTAGTGCTCAGAAGCTGGGAGAGAGCATGTCCCTAGGGCACAGGGGACTCTGTTCAAAGGTTTTTTTTGTGTTTTGCTGAGAAGGCATCTCAGAAGATCCTTGTATATTCTAACTAGGTGTTAATGGTATAGATCCTTTCAAGAGGGAGTAGGTTTCTCCGGGATAGGATTATAGCCTGGCTGAGAGTCCTATAAATTCAATACTCCCATTGGTTCTGTTCAGAACAGCTACAGAAAGTGCAGCAAAAATTAGGTGTTTTTTATTTTTGTTGTTTGTTTTTACAAAATAATTCCAGCAAAGACGTTAAGTAATCAATGAGTTGTGTGGGTAAAAAGGGGATTCCCTTCTTGCTAGATTCTCAGTATTTTTTCAAAACATTAGAAAGATTGAATTACAAGTTTTTAAAGCATGAACAAAATGCTTATTATGAGGAGTGTTTATAGTCTCTAAAGGCTTTTACTCTCATAAAATGATATCTAAAAGTACATAATAGGAAAACCTTTGGATAAAACTACTTTTATTTTAATTTATTATAGTTCCTATACACTTAAACACTATAATATAATTATGAACTCTTATCTCCAGGATCTTTTGGCATTTTTATATAAAAAGAAATATTTAGGGCTGGGGAAATTGCTCAGTGGTTAAAGGCGTTTGCTTGCAAAGTCTTCCAGCCTAGGTTCAGTCCCCCAGTTCCCACATAAAGCCCGATGCACAAAGTGGCATCTGTCTAAAGTTGGTTTGCAGCAGTAAGAGGCCTTGGTATACCTATACTTTCTCTGTCTCTCTCAAATAAAAAATATTTTAAAAAGCATTATTTAACTGGACATGGTGACGCATGCCTTTAATCCCAGCACTCCGGAGGCAGAGATAGGAGGATCGCCATGAGTTCAAGGTCAGCCTGAGATCACATAGTGGATTCCAGGTCAGCTTGGGCTAGAGGGAGACCCTACCTTAGGAACAAAAAAACAACATTATTTAACAAATCAATTATTCTTCTGACATATGGATTCACTCTTGTTTGTTGGTTCCTAAAATATCAGTTGGTAGATATGTTTTCTAGCTCCTTACTGCCCTGCAAATGGCTGGGAATGGAAAAAGGACAGAGATAACATCTTTCTTTTATAGGTGCTTATTGCTCTGCTTCTTCTTATAGGTGACTGAAAGCAACATGAAAGGTGAAATCTAGCTCCTCCATATCTAGTGACTTTGCGATTCGAGAAACCATAAATGCCTTTACGTATGGTGTGTGTCTAGAATTTCTCAAAGGTCTTGGTGCATCTTAGTTGATTAGTTAGACATTAATCAGTCATAATTAGAGCTCCACTAATCTTTATTGTAGCAAAATCCTCATTCTCACTTCAACAGTTGAATGCAATGTAGGGTTGGAAAGTTGTTTTCTGTGAAGTTTTAAAATGAATATATTTGTATAGCAGATGCTTTAGTTATTGCTACTATGCAATAATAAGGTTCCTAAAACTTTTCTCTGTTTTTCAAAAATATGAGACTGGCCAGGTGTGGTGGCGTTCGCCTCTAATCCCAGCACTGAGGAGGCAGAGGTAGGAGGATAGACATGAGTTCCAGGCCACCTTGAGATTACATGGTGAATTCCAGGTCTGCCTAGCCTAGAGTAAGATCCTGCCTTAAAAAATAAAAAATTAAATAAATACACACACACACACACACACACACACACGACTGGCTTCTGTCTTGTGGTACATTTCTACATAAGGATTCTTTTAAGGGGAAAAACCTCATTATCAGCAAATGATATCAAGTATATCTCTAAATTTTACTAAACATATAGACATGTCTCCATATGTAAGAAATGTGCTATCAGCATGAAAATTTTTCTAGGTTAGCCTACTAATTACTTTTACAAAGGAATTCATATCCTATCAGGATCCCCAAAATATTTCTAGCATTTGTACCAGAATATTTGTAGAGCCTGTGTCTGTAGACAGGATAAAACCTGATGATCAAGAGAACTAAATTGATGGAACCCTTAAAGGACCCATTTATCACTCTGGAGTACCTCTGGCAGCTGCTGAAAATGCATGCTTGCTGGAAGGTTTTTAATCACCATGACCATCAGATCATTTGCTTGGGTCTTTTAGAGTCAGAGAAATATATGCGTGGGTAACAGTGTCTCTCCAAGAATGAGTGAGGTATGGATTATTCCTGGCACTGTCCCTGTTGCAGATGGAAGGCCAGATGTGCAGGGGCAGTCACCAGTCATCAGGCTCATATATACGGAAACAACACAGACATGCCCATATGTGTTTTATATATATATATGTATATATATATATACGTATATATATTACACATATATTCACATTAAATTAAAAGAATCTTTTGTAGTATATGGAAGGACCTCAAAATTGCATATAGCTTTATTTTTGGAAAAGGTATTTTTAGTGGGAATGAGTTTTAGTTTCATCTGGTTTTCCTTTAGAAGCAGTATTATAATAATAGAGGTTATATACTTGATTAGGAAAGAGATAGCTGAGTCTTTGTAAAATTGGCTATGAGTATAATATTTAATGAACTATTAATGATAGAAAAGGACAATAATAGGCACTTTTCAAAGATAGTACATTTTCTCATTTAAGTTCTCTCACTATTATCTTCATGTTGCAAATGAGGAAATTGAAGTTGAGAGAGAGGTTTGGTGATCTGAGGAAGATCATATGGCCAGAAAGTGCTAGAGCATGAATTCATTAGAGAGGTTAGAGAATGCCAATCATTGAGTTTCAAGGTTACAAATACGAGGAACAATTAAAAAAATATACTGAGGGGCTGGGGAGATGACTCAGTGGGTTAGAGTGCTTGCCATGCAAGCATGAGAGCCTGAGAGGACCTGAGGTGGCTTGAGTTCAAACCCCAGCACCCACATCAAAAGCTGGGCAGGGCCATACAGGCCTGTAACCCCAATCCCGTGGAGAGAAGAGACCAGAGAATCAGTGGGCTTGCTGGTCAGCCTGACTAAAAATAGTAGCCCTGAGTTCAGTGAGAGATTGTCTCAAGGACAACAACATGAAAGCACCAGAGGACACCGGATGTTCTCGTGTAGCCTCCACAGATGTGCACATCTGCACTTACACACGCACATGCTGCACAAACACCACACCTCCCCCTCTCGTTCACACCCCTTCCCACAGGGCTCCAAAAGTTACTGAGGCTAGAAATGGATTATAATGGAAGGAGGAGGTACTTTGTGCTTTTCCCGTGTTAAAAGCAATCATGGGAAATAGTTAACCAGATAATTGTATGAGACATTCACTTATTGAAGTCAAGAACTCTATATTGCATTTGTAAATCTGTGAAACCCCAAATCAAGGTAGTGTTAATAATTTGTTTTTTTTTTTTCTACATCACCCCCTCCAAGGCTCAAGAAATGTCAGGGAAGAGGGGGTAGAAAGAAGGTAAGAGCTGGAGGATGGGGAGGAGTGCTACAGGCTTCTAGGCACATGACTGTTAAACTCATGAACTTGTAGCAGCTGTGATTTCCTGCCCAATACTGAGCCTGTCAACCTTCCATCATTGATGGGGGAGAGCTTGCCCTTCCCTGAGGAGTAATTGGTAGTTAATGGTTGTGGGGGAAGGGGAAATTATTTTCTGTAGTGGTGTGGCTTTCCATTCTCTAGTAAATAATGCCCCAATCCATGAAGCAAGTAAAATTAAATTGAGTGGGTCACAATAAAAAAAAGACATGAGAATTAAAAGGGGACACATTGGGAGGAAGTGTTTAGTGGGAATGGAAGGAGGATAAGAGAGATTACTATGTGTGAATATGATCAAAATTACCTTCTATACATGTCAATTTGCCAAGAAAATGAAAACAAAAGTGTTTTTTTCTTTTCTTGTTTTATTTTCCCTTTTATTCTTTTTTAATTGATATCTTTACTATCCATAATTAGATTGTATGAGCAAGTCTTATGAAGGTACCCCCATTTACCTCCTCCCTGTCCCCAATCCACTAAGGATCCTCCTTGGTGGGCATTCTGGATCAGTCCATGGAATAGGGGGATAATGAATTGTACAAGAGGTAGCCAGTTGTCCCCTCTCTCCCTCTTTGTGTGTTGTTGCTGAGGAGTACAATGTCTCTGGATATTCTCCCCCACCATGGCTCTTACATTCTTTCTGCCCCCTCTTCCACTCAGGTCCCTAAGTCATTGTGGGTGAGTTTTAAATCTGCTTTATTGTAGAGATAAGTGTTTCTGGACTTCTGCTTTGGGTTGTGTTGGGTATCGTTGTTGTCTGTCTTGTTGACCTATCCTGGGTTATCTGACTTGTTTATCATGCCACTTTCTCATAGGTTTCATTTGGGGCCTACACGATAGGCCAGGGGTCGTTCATCTCTTGCTAGGATGTCATACCATGTCTTGTTGGTGGAATTGGGTTGTCAATGGCTCTCTCACTGCCTTCTGAAAAATACAAACAATCTCCATGGGAGAGTGAGATCAGTATAGGTTAAATGAGACAACATTGCTAATCTTTCCCCCTTTATTCTTTAAAAATATTTTTTTAAGTTTTAAGAAAAATGTGTATTTTAGGGCTTTAGATGAAAGAGTTTGAGGTTCTAATTAGTTCTGTGACTTGAATCTGCTTCTTCAACTTTGTGATAGTTTAGATAATCTTCCTCAAAAGGGGTGCCAGAGAGCTGAATTAAATGGATGTAAAAATACTTATGTCCTCAATGTCTCCTGCCTGCTTTGCTGCAGAGATGAGGCAGGTACAATACTGTCCAGTCCTTGGTGGGAGAAGCCATGAAGAAGGTGGGACTTTCCCAGTTGCTCTCCACATCTGGGAGCTTGCAACCCACTAAGGTTGCCAAAAGCCACGTGTGTGATTAGCACTTGTAATCAGACATGTTGCTGCTGCTAGATTCTGAAGTCTTTATTTAAAACTAAAGTACTTTAGCCGGGCGTGGTGATGCATGCCTTTAATCCCAGCACTTGGGAGGCAGAGATAGGAGGATCACTATGAGTTCAAGGCCACCCTGAGACTACATAGTGAATTCCAGGTCAGCCTGGGCTAGAGTGAGACCCTACCTCGAAAAACCAAAAAAAAAAAAAAAAAAAAAAAAAAAAAAAAAAAAAAAAAAAAAAAAAAAAAAAAAAAAAAAAAAAAAAAAAAAAAAACAAAAAAAAAAAAACAAAAAAAACTAAAGTACTTTATAATTTTATGTTCATTAAATTAACATAAAACATGTGTAAGTGAGGACATTATGACATATTGGTCTAAATAAAATATATTCCCACCAGGCATGGTAGGTAGCATATGCCTTTACCTTCCTTCTGAGTGCTGGGTTTAGAGGTAGGAGGATCATTGTGAGTTTGAGGTCAGCTCACAGTGAATTCCAGGTAAACCTGGGCTAGAGTGAGACGCTACTTCCAAACACCAATATATTGTGTATTTTTTCTTAAAATTAAAAATTCATTTTGCCTAACAATGGAAGTAACTTCACGATAATTTGGGGCATCATAATGGAATAATACATACTTATTAGGATGTGTACTCCATAGTCCAAATTTGTTAATGCGTATCATTGGGCATGAAATCTCTAAAACAGATAAGAACATGGGAAATTATTCAATATTTTTGAGCTATTAAGTACCAAGAGTATTTAGACATAGTAGAGTTTATGCCTGTATTGTAGACACCTGGAAGATATGTTCCTTCCATACCACAACCCATAAAACGTCAAATGATCCAAAAAACATAACTTCCTTAACCCGTCAGAGAGCTAAGGATTCAGGGCAATCAACTCACTGAAATCTAGGAACAATATGGGTGCTTCCAAGACAAGACAGGAGACAAGCTCTGGCTCACCAGTTAGGAGCATGGTAGAAAATAAGAATTTAGCTAAAACTATTAACAGATTGTCTCTGTGACAAAATCCTGAGAAATTTAAGGGAGGAAGATTTTGTTCAAATCTCCAGATTTGAACCTGGCAGTCTCAGGCCCCCTCAGACCCTCATGCTTATGCAGTAAATTCACATAACTACTGAGCCCCCTCTCTAGCCCCTAAAAATAATTTTTAAAAATTATTTATTTGACAGAGAGAGAGAGAGAGAGAGAGAGAGAGAGAGAGAGAGAGAGAGAGAATGAATAAGAATATACACCATACCCAGGGCTTCTAGCCACTGCAAACCAACTCCAGACGCATTTGCCACCTTGTGCATCTGGCTTTTAGGTGGGTACTGGACAATCAAACCTTTCAAAAACAGCTTTCTCATTGCTGCGATAAAGAACCCGACCAAAAGGCAGCTTGTGGCAGGGAAAACAACAGTATGAGCAGAGGGGTGGACATTACCTTCGCCACAGCACTGCAAACAGTGGCAGGAAGGTGTGCCAAATACTGGTAAGGGGAAGCTGGCTTTAACACCCATAAGCCCACCCACAACAACACAGCTCTAACAAGGTTCCAATACTCAGACTGCCATCAGCTGGGGAATCAGCATTCAGAACACGTTTGTTTGTGGGGGATACCTGGATCAAACCATCACAGTCTACCCTTGGCCCCCACAAACTAATAATCATACATGATGTAAAATATAATACATTCAGCTCAACTTTAAAAATCCCTTGTTCTTTTTATCCATCTCAGTGATATTCAAACATCCCCATAATCCATGGTCTTTCAACTGAGCCATAATACCAAAACAAAACAAAACAAAAAAACTACACACACACACACACACACACACACACACACACACACACAGAAAAAAACCCCACCAAACCCATAATGGCACAGAATATTCAGACTGCAAAAGATAGCATTGGACATAGCAAAAACAGATTGTTTTAAATCTTGTATTGGCCCAAACATCAAACTCTAATCCCAAGTCTGAGAATAACCAGTAACTGGTCTCCAGGGTTCTAATTCCTCACCTCCACTTACAGGCCCTGGAAAACTCAATCCAGTGCTGGCATCTCTCCTTGGCAGACACCCCATAGTCCTGGCATTTCACTGGGTCTCCACTGCAATTAACGGTTCATCCTCATGGCTCCATCAGGCCTCTACGCAGGTAATCCAATAGGCCTGCTGCACACTGCCGATGGCCATTTTCAAAAACAAAACTGTGTTGCAAATCCAATGACCCATTTTTCTGTATTTGTTATACTTCGTAGTACCAGGTGGGCTGCCAGTTTGTTAATCCAGAGGGGAACAAAGCCGACTTTGAAGAGCAGGAAACTTCTTTCAGCATTCAGGCCCCTTACTTCAAGAGTCTGCATTCTTTCTGCTGTCCAGATCACCTGGCCCAATCTCAGTGGTTGTAATTTCTCAAACAATTGCAGCTGAACAGGCAGCAGTTTCAGCCCAAAGATTTTTTTTTTTTCTGTGCCATCTCCATCTGCTCACACCAGTCCGTTTCTACACAAAGCAACCTGCACAAGTTCTCAGGACACAGGCAGGCAGAACACAGCAAGCCTCCTACACAAACTGCTTCTGGTACAGTCCTAACAAAGTTTTCTCACCCTCATAAGCCAAACCTCATGGTCCATATTTTTTTTACTGTATTCATGTCTTTCCAACTCTGACCAGAATGGCCCATCAAGCTGTACCTACAGCATTGCAAGGTATCTCTTAAGCCCAGGTTTCAAATCCATAGTCCTCCTGCAAGTCAACTCCAAAAGGCCAAAAACCACAGAATCAGGGTTCTAGCAGCTCTGACAGATCCTACTCTCTGGTACCAAAGCTATTGTACTCAGCTTTCTCATTACTGCACAGAAAGACCCCAACCAAAAGCACCTTGTGGAGGAATGGGTTTATTTTGGTTTGCACAAGAGGAAGCTCCATGATGGCAGGGAAAACAATGCCAAGAGCAGGAAAGTGTGCCAAACATTGGCAAGGGGAAGCTGGCTAGAACCCCCATAAGCCCACCCCTAACAAAACAGCTTTAAGAAGGTTCCAATATCAAATTGCCACCAGCTGAGGATTGAGTATTCAGAACACATTCGTTTGTGGGGGACACCTGGATCAATCCATCACATTAGGCTTTGCAAGCAAGTGACATAACTGCTGATCCATCTCTCAAGCCCCCTAAAAATAATTTTAAAAAATCATTCTTGGGTTTTGGAAAGATGGATCAATGGTTAAGGCCTGTGCCTTTAAAGCCCAAGGATTTGAAACAGAGAAATTCTTTTAAATTCCTCAGTACTCATGTACGCCAGAAGCCCAAAGTTGCTTATGTGTCTGGAGTTTGTTGGCAGTGGCTAGAGGCCCTGGTGTGCCCAATCTCCTCTCCCTCTGTGTGTGTGTGTGTGTTTGCAAATAAATTAAATATTTAATTTTTTTTTTTTTTTTGGTTTTTCGAGGTAGGGTCTCACTCTAGCCCAGGCTGACCTGGAATTCACTATGTAGTCTCAGGGTGGCCTTGAACTCACGGCAATCCTCCTACCTCTGCCTCCCGAATGCTGGGATTAAAGGTGTGTGCCACCATGCCCGGCTCACATTAAATATTTAAATAAAAATCATTATTAGCCAGGAGTGGCAGTGCATACCTTTAATCCCAGCACTTGGGAATGAGGATTGCCATTGAGTTCAAGGCCACCCTGAGACTGTATAGTGAATTCCAGGTCAGCCTGGGCTACAGCTAGACCCTACATCGAAAATTCAATAGAAAAATAATTTTTCTTAGCTTGAGGATTATATGAAAATAATCTGCTGGCTGAATTTAGCCTAGAATTTTAATTTACTTATCCCTGATCTAGACCTTGAGTTTTCTTTTTTACTTCAAAACACATGATTGCGTAATAAAATCTAAACCAGTTGGATATCTCTAAAAAATTGGTAGAAAGGACCTAAAGACATCAAGGTAAAAATTACCTGTCCTGTATCTATGGTATTTGTTCCTATAGAAAGAATGACATCAAATCAATGAAATAATTTAAATCATCTGTATTTCTACCACTCTAGCACAAACCCATATTACTCTTCAGGTCTGGCCTTCATGATGCATATTTTAAGGACATTAATTTTAAATGCATTTCCAGCCCATAAAAATAACTTCGGTGTTCCTATTTTTAAAATCTCATTAACATTTTTCTAATCTGATAGAGTATTGAAAAATGTATTAGTTGAGTTCCAGCCATGCAGCTCGTCAGTGTGGTCATGTTTTCTCTATAATCATGTAACACTGGGCAATGTTTGCAGCCAGTGCTAAGAGGAAGAGGGGACGGAGTTCCAGGAAAGGTAAGGGAGGAGCAGCATTGCAACAGATACCCAAGGGATTGGGATGGAAAAGATGGAGCTGTTAAAGCGGTACATTTTATACCTAGAAGATCAATTTTGTATAACTTTTTGGCCTTATGTTTTGGTTTTGTTTGGGCAAAATTGTTTTTGGTCTCTTTATTACTTTTCCTTGGACTGGTGATGTTTGTACATTCTTCTTTTTCTCTCTGTCCTCAGTAGTGAATAGACTTGTTTTCTTTCTTCCCTTCTAATTTCTTTTCATTGGCCCATCAACTTCATCACTTTGCATTTGAATGAGAGTACAAGTATAATTTAAGAATCTATCCCCAAACCATTGCTGTGGTCCTGTGGTCTTCAATATGCACTCAGAGCCCCTGTAATCATGGCCCCTTTCAAAAAATACTGAGAGGCATTTACCGGCCTTATTTTTGTTGTATTAAATCATACTTTACATTTTCTCTGTTTAACTTTCTCTAGAGCCTAAGGATCCAGGTTCAATTCCCCAGTACCCATGTAAGCTAGAAGCACAAAGTGGTGCTTGTGTCTGGAGTTGGTGAATATGGTGAATAGCAATATACCACACATGCAATCCAGTGAACATATTTTTAAAAATTTTGAAAAATTAAAAAAAAATTTGAAGACCTGATTTTTAGGGTTTCTGAGGCCAAAATGTTTGCAAATGTCTGATATGTCACAACATCAAATAAAAAAATATTTATTGCCAAAGGAAGGATAGGATTGCTTACAACACAAATTTCCAGACACAAAATGGCCTTGATATTTATGATTTCGCAGCGCCTGATAATACCTACATATAATGGGAGGAAAAGATGATGACACTGAAACAAAACAGAGACTAATTGAGAGGGGGAAGAGATATGAGGGAGAGTGGCAGGGGGGGAGGGAATCATAATGGTTTATGGTCTATAATTGTGGAAGCTAGCAATAAAATGTTAAAAAAATAATTATTAAGGATATTTGTGTTTTCAGGCACAATACTGTTTGCAGAACCTTTCCTCATAGTTTAGAGGTAAGGGCCTATTGCTTTAAGAGTAACTATAGTTGATGTATGTTCAGAGACATCACATGTCATGGGAGCTGAAGGAAAGCACATTCACCAGGTGGTGATTTGGGACTGGTAGTAGGCAGGATCAGTGAAGGGCTGGAGCCACATTGGATAAGTCTTAGGGAGACAACCCAGAATTAATGTCTCTGAAGATCAGAATGAGTGGGCCAGGTAAAGGACCACAGTTAGAGATAGAGCAGCAGAAACAAAGCTTGGCGAGCCAAGAAGGAAACTGTGTGTATAAGCAGACGTGGCAGGCATTTGTATTCTCAGCCTTATCTACAGGCGAGAAGGGAGGTGAAGACAGGAGAACCCTCAGGAAGCTGAAGGCCAGGCAGCCTGAAGGCAGCAGAGAGAGTCTTCCCCAAAGGAGGTGGAAGGCAAGCACCAATACTCAAAGACTTCTAATCTCCACATACATGCCATGGCACTCAGGCTCCTACACTCACACACAACACACATACAATATATACATATCACATGCACACATACTGCTCACACAAAAAATAAGTAGAAAAGGCAATGAAAGCTCAGAGGTTGAGGTGAAATGGTTTTTGAGTCTAAGAAGCCTTACTCCAGAATCAGTGCTGGTGTCTTATATGGCACCTCTCAGATCAAAAGAAAGAAGAGAAAGATGGGAAGTGAAAACTTCTCAAACTTAAGATGTGACTTGTCTCTCAATGAAATCATGACTTTTTGAAAAATCACATAATTGTCAAACCCTCGATGATGGATGGAAGAAGGGGCTCATGAGACCCTACTTGTCTTATAGCAACCTTCTTGTTGATAGAACAAAATACCTGATGAAAGTCAGTTTAAGGGAAGAAGTTTGTTTTTTTCATTTTATAGTCCCAGGTTATGGCTCATCGTGGCGAGGAAGCCATAGGGGTGTTGGGAGCCTTAGGCAGCTGGTCAATTCAGTCTATAGTAAGTAACAGAAAGCAATGAACGCTGGTGCTCAGCCAGCTCTCTACTTTTTACAGGACCCACCTATGGAATGGTGCTGTCCACTGTTAAGGTGAATCTTTCCACCTCAATTAGTCTAATCAAGAAAATCCGAGGCTTCCGGTTCAAGATGGCTGACTAGCAGACACGCCAGTCCCTCGGGAAACAAGGGTCAGGGTTTTCAGCAGGGATCCTGGTCGTGGACATAAGCTGCAGTCACGCTCTGAGCTGCAGATACCTCCCAGCACAGGATTCTCACCAGTGGAAGCCTCCATCGAGGACCAGCGCTCGCCAGAGGCAGATGCAGCAAGAGAGTTGGGGCCCATCTAACCCTACCAACCGACTGTAGGCCGATAGCTGAGATTCTGGCAAGAGAGGAGCCACCACAGTCATATCGTGGAGGATCCAAATAGAACCCCGCAGAGAATGATGGGATGAACATGGGGCCCACAGCCACAGCCATTAAATCAACACAGGATAAGCCAGTGAGACAGAAACCAACGATTTTGACACAAAGACCCCTAAGCTCACAACCTTAAAGCAGCCTTAATACTCATCCACCATGACTCAGGGAACTATGCGGAAGAGGGGGCGGAAAGATTGTGAGAGCCGTGGTGGGGGAGATTATCCAGAGGCATGGCCAGAAGAACCTGGCTGAATACTAGGCTATCCATGGTCCCCTGTCACAAGGACTGATCCAGACGACCCATGGAGGAGGTTATCCAGTGGAGGGGGGAGGGGAGGACAGCGGGGAATTGGTGATAACAACTCATTGTTTACCCACTAAATGTTGTAACTCATTATGGACAATAAATTAAAAAAAAAAAAGAAAAAGAAAATCCAACACAGATGATTCTAGGTCTGTCAAGTTTGCAGTCAATATAAACCATCCCACCACTCCTCTCAAAGGAGCTATTGGAAGTTCATGGTTACTGGGGGAAGGAGAGTCATGTTCTTGAGTGGTAGAGTCACTTGTAAGTTGTCCATACTCCAGTAAATGACTACCCATGCTCCTACAAGCAACCCAGATTTAACTTAGTGGGACACACACACACATGAACGTAGGAAGGCAATTTGGAGTGAGAGGGGGGACAAGAAGGTAATGGGGGTGAATATGCTCAAAATGCATTACATACATGCATTAAATTATCAAAAATAAAAGTAAAAAGTTTATGATGAGATGCCTAAAGTTTTATAGCTACAGCTCAGATAATGAGGAAGTTTCTGATATTCTAACAATAAAGCCCAAGTGTTAATATTTGTAGATGGACATTTAGCAGATGGGCTCTTAATAGACTTTTATGAAAGTAACTCCTCAAAAACTTTCAATGTAAATCATGAGGCACGTGTGTAAATTTAGGTCAAAGTCCTTCATTTGGTTCTATATAGAAATCGAAAGATATTTAACAGTGAACGTGTAGAAAATAAGCTTGTTCCATATCATGACTCAACTGTCTCTACTTTTCTACCTCTGATCTTCATGTATTCTGTACTCTGTGTTGTCAATGTATTTGGGTTGTGTTTTTGCTTTACAATCAGATGATTAATGCATGCTTATAAATATTTCCGTTGTTCTCTTAATGGGCTCTGTGAACTCTGAAAAACATAGGTGGAAGAAATAGACATTTTAATATTGTTAGGTTACTCTTGATTGAGAAACAATTTTGCAGGTTTATGGTCTCTCGGGAAAATATTTAACTTTTCACTATGCAACATAATAGTCTTTTTTTTTTTCTTTTAGCACAGTAGTAAGTCTAATAGGAATTGCATGCTAAATAGTTACCACTCATTTAGTTCTAATGGGCAGTAATGATGATGGGTTTTCTTGTTAAAGCTAATGAATGTAAAAGGTAATTTTTATTTTCTAAAAGGCAAAATTGAAAATTATTAGAGCTAAAAGCAACATAAACTGGAAGGAAGAATATCAGGAAACTAATAGTGGAAATACAAACCCAAAATCTTTAATCCTCCACTCAATAATAAATGAAAAAACGTTACTAAATCTACATTTTTGGGGGGCAGCTATTTAAATCTTAACTGGCAGCTTCTTCTAACTGGTACATTTCCTTGTAAGAAATTTTGTTTTCTAGAATCTAGAATAATTTTAATAGGCTCTTCACTACTCTGTATGGTGCTGATTTGAAAGTTTTATCAGCATTATTTATAGAAGCCCCAAAGTGAAGACTATACAAATATGGCATCAATTGACAAATGGGGAAATAAGATGTGGTACACTCATAAAGTGGAGTGTTACTCAATAAAAAGAAGAAATAGATGTTGCCACATGGATTAGTTTGAAAGCATCATGTTAAACGGAAGAAACCAGTATAAAAGATTACCTAGTACATGATTCTCTTTGTACAAAACATCCAGGTAGGCAAATCCATGCAGTCAGACACTAAGCTAGTAGTTTTCTAAGGTGTGGAAGAAAGGCGATTGGATGATCCAATCTATATTGTCAATATCTATATCAACAGTAGTAGTAATTTCCAACTTGAAGAGTTGGAAAATAAATGTGAAGGAAAGTAAAAGGCCATTACATAGTATATGTTTAATCAAAAGTATTATATAATACTGTTTCATAATTTGAATAGAATGATTTTCTTCCTTGGAAGATAAGAATCCCTTATATGGGGCCTGACGAAATGGTTCAAAGTTAAAAGCACTTGTTTGCAATGACTACTGGCTGGGTTCAATTCTCCAGCACCCAGTAAAGTTGGATGCAAAGTGGTCCCTGCACCTGTGATCCCAGCATGCTTATGACAGTGAAAGGTGGAGCCAGGAACATCCCAAGATATCAAGCTTGACATTTTGCAGCCTAACAGTTCATTTTTAACAGTAAGAGACCCTGTTTCAAAGAAGTTGGAGCACGCACACCTTGAAGTTGTCCTCTGACCTCCATGTGCACATCATAGCATGTACCTCCCCACTGCCATTCCCCCCCTTCTTGCCAAAGAAGAGGAAGGAAGGAAGGAAAGACAGAAAAGGAAGGGGAGCCGGGTGTGGTGGCGCACGCCTTTAATTCCAGCACTCAGGAGGCAGAGGTAGGAGAATTGCCATGAGTTCAAGGCCACCCTGAGACTACATAGTGAATTCCAGGTCAGCCTGGACTAGAGCGAGACCCTATCTCAGGAGGAAAAAAAAAAGGAAGGAAGAAAGAAAAAAGAACTCCTGGTATCTTATGCCATTTTAATGATATTTAATTCCTAATTTTCCCTTTCTGGAGAAACTTTGAACTTAGGTGAAGCGTCTTTATTGACCTGATAAGTAAGGTCGACACTCATGTTGGCTGTGTTCCCAGGGCTATTTTCATATAGGCAAATGGCTTGTGGACAGTGTAAGCAATGTGTCAGGCACAAAAAGATTATTCTTGCTGAGTGACCACGTGTATTTTCTTATCTTTGCTGTCTTTCTTTCTCTGGATAACAGAAGGAAAATCTCCCAATCTTGACTGCTGAAATTCCTTTATTTACTAGTGTCCCAGGTTATGAGTGTAGGCAAGATGACTATTTTTTTTTCTTCTATCAGCATCTCCTTTTAGCTACTTCCATTCTTCATTCTCAGTAGCTTAGAGTAAATGTTGTGACTCAACCACTCAGGCACCTATAGTGGACAGCTGGGAGCACAGCCAGTTTCTTTGTTCTATTTCTGGTCTGTGTAATCCCTGCAAGACGCAGCAAGACGTTACGTGGACTGCTTGACCATCATGTTAGTGGGGTGGACAGTCTGGACTGGGAAACCCTCTGAATTTTTATGTTTTTATTCTTTAGGGCAGGATGGAAATCTACTTGGGAGCCCCTGAGATGACACCTATCTACAAATACACACTACATTTTATTCCTAGTTAGGTCAATATTTTTCCTTTTAAAGAATAATCTGCTTCTTTACCTCATATCCTTCATGGCACTTTCATTTTCTTCAATTTCATTTCCATTCTTTGCCAGGTTTGTGCACCAGAAATATATGCCTAAAGATTGAAGACCTCCTTGGTGCCTAAACCTGCAGCTTTCTGTGGTAATTAATACTCTTGACAATTCTTTCCTTCTCAGAACTCTCCTTTCCCTGAACTTGAACTCTCCTTATACAGGGTTTGATTACAGTATCTCTGCTAACTGCAGCATGCAGGCTTGCTTCTTCTCTTAGACATCTCTGCTTCTTGTACTGAAATACAGCACCCTGCCATCCTCTGTTCGAATCCTTTCTAGGGTCTGCGGGCCAATGCATGCCCAGCTGAACCTTCTCCATATGTAGACAGGGAGTTTGTCTAAGTGTCCAAGGTTTTCAAGATCCCTACAAAAAATGGACAATGGTGCCACCTGGCCTGCTCCTGCCTTTGAGTTTGATGAGGCAGTCACCATAAAGATCCACCAAGAAGCCTTCATCGAGTCAGTAGTCCAAAGGTTTCCATCCCTGCAGTTCTATATGCCAGTTTCCAGATTTTAGAGAACGCTGAGTCACTAAGGTCATGGTTTGAAGTAGATTTCTGCCCCTCCCAAATCTGTGACTTACACAGTCTGAAGTGTAGGACCCAGGATGGCATTTTGTTGAAAAGCTATGTGTTTCTGATGCATTCAGCTCTGGCTTCATTTGTTTTTGTTTGCTTTTAATTTTTATATATTTGTATTTATTTGACACACACACATGTGCCTCTTTCCACTGCCTACAAATTCCAGATGTATATTCTTTTCGGCATCTGAGATAACAGTACTTGATCACCCTGTTTGTTCATCTACCCTCTGGGAATAAATATGTTTTGATCTCTTTATAGCAGCAGCTGAAAAGAAGCAGACATACTCGTTCTCAGTATCAGTCTATTTCTCCCTTCAGGGAAGTTTCAAGTCATCTGTAACAGGCCTAGAATCCACAGACACTCAAGGGAATTAGCAAGGAGAAATACATAGTATGTAGGTTAGTTAATGAGGTTATAATATTAGTGTTGTTTGAGCTAACCCATCATTGTCTTTGGGGAGAAACGTAACCTGTGCTTTAACGGAACTTGGTCTGATTTCTTACATTCCCCACTCTCCACAGATTTCTCTATGTTCTCCTCTGGGGGAGAAACGAGCCGCTGGGCCACCAAGCTGGCATCTCCCTCTTGGCATTGCAAATCTGGAATACAGGAGCATTTCTAGCTGCAGGAGCTAGTTAGTCCTCTGGTATAAGCCCTTTAGTTAAGTGCGGAAAAAGATCAGGAAACCTGGATTCTTTCCATAGTGCAGCTTCTTTGCGAGATGGAGAAAAAGAATCTTGTGCTCAGCAGTCAAACTGTTGTTGGTGGTTCATGTTTGCCTTTGGAGATAAGATACCGCCTCTTCACACTGTCTCATTGATGCATTCTTGTATTCTGTTGTTACAAGAGAGCTTGAAGGGCTAGGGGTGTAGCTCAGTGCTGCAGTAAATGGTTTTGCTTGTGCATAGCCCTGGATTCAATCCCTAGCACCAAGAATGAAATTTAAAAAGTTGGGCTTAGTGTAATGTCACTGAGAAACAACTTGCCAAAACTTTTTTTTTAAAAGATGTTGTTTTAGGAGGAAATATTTTATATACATAGAATATGTGCTTCTTTATTGGTGACCTTGATGCATTTGTGAATGGTTTGATGTATCCTAATTATTCTGAGTACTATGGATTCCATTCGCTGCTTGATGACAGCTTGATGAGTGGTAAGATGCAAAGTTGTGATCAAGGAGTTATCAGATACAGTCAAGACGACGAGATTTCAGCTCTAGTGATTACAGTCCTAACTTTTTCCTACTATGCTTCATCTTTGAACATGAAAAACATTTGAATATGCTCTAATGTCATGTTCCTGATGTTGGTAGACTCAGAGTTGACTGATTTCTAGAGTGTTAATTAAATGCTCCAAATCAGGAAAAGGGAAAAGCAATAAAAATTGCTCAATTGTAATAGTTTGGTGAAACTCCACAATATTCTTTTTAGATGCTGGGGAACCATGTAAAATCAGGATTGTTTAGATATATTTTCATTCCAGAGATAGTATTATAGTCACCTCTATAATAAGCCTGAGACTATCCTGGGGCTGGCGGCCTCTGTGTGGTAATTGCAAGTAGATGACAAAAGTTTTTGTTTGTTTGTTTGCTTGCTTGTTTTTTTAAAATCTTGGATACTGTTGAATCTTGGCAACAAACAATCTCCACCTCTCTTGAGGGAGTCAGGATGCTAATCCAGTTTTGAGGAAAGGAGAATAGAATGATGATGTAAATTCAAAATTGGGTCCAAGAAAGCCGTTCATGGTGGCACATGCCTTTAGTCCCAGCACTCAGGAGGCAGAGGTAGGAGGATCACTGTGAGTTCAAGGCCACCCTGAGACTACATAGTGAATCCCAGGTCAGCCTAGGCTAGAGCGAGACCCTGCCTTGAAACACCAAGAAAAAAGAGTCATTTGAACTGGGTGTTGTGGCCTTTTAATCCCAGAACTGAGGAGGCAGGGGTAGAAGAATCACATTGAGTTCTAGGCCACCCTGAGACTACATAGTAAATTTCATGTCAGCCTGGGCTAGAGTGAGACCCTACCTGAAAAAAACAAAAAAACAAACAAAAAAATTGGGACCAAATATCCCTAATTTGCTTTTTTCTCCCATTCTCTATAATAGAAGACAGTGATTTATATATATATTTTTATGGTTCCTATTAACAATATCTGTTTCTTTATTGTGTGATATGAACTCCTGTGTGACAAAGAAATTACTTTGCACTCCCAAGAGAGGTCATAGGGATGGCCTTGCTACTGGAAATGGGCTCCATGTGTCAACAGAGGAAGGAAGCATCCCCTGCGAGCTTCTTAGGATTCTATAATCTCAGGCACCCAACAAGATACTGAACCAAAATCTATGTTCTAATGAGACCCCAGGTGTTTGTATGCATGTTAAATTATGAGCATCCTTGGCATAGGAATCATGGCTATGTATTTTTTAAAAATATTTTATTTATTCATTTTCAAGCAGAGAAATATAGAGATAGAGAGAGGGAGAGAGCACCAGGGGCACCACCTTGTGGTCTGGCATATGTGGGTACTGGGGAATTGAACCCGGGGCTTTAGGCACTGGAGGCAAGTGCCTTAACCGCTGAGCCATCTCTCCAGCCCCATGGCTATGTATTTTATCACTCATGAGCACATTGGTTTCTCAGTATCCTCTGTACTTCAGTGCTAGCGATCAGACCCGTGGCTGAGTACCTGCTCAAGCAGTGTAGGTACTCAGCCACGGATTTGCATCTCTAATCCTCTCAACCTCCAAAGGATCATGAAAATGGCTTCAAACTTAGCAGAGTTTGCTAGAAGTATGACAGAGAGACAGAGTGACTGCCTTTCATGCAGGAACCATAGATGTCTTCAATCTGGGAACCTGAAGGCCTTCTTGTCCTGTTCTTGCCCAGCACTGTCTTGACAAGCACTTCCAGGAGATGGAGAAAACTCACTCACTGTTCTTCATTTGTAAAACAAGCATCATCACTATAAGCAACAAATACCTAAGAAAAACTATAGATGTTGCAAAAAGGTGACTAATTATACCCAAGAGTCACAGCTTTTTTTCTCACTTTTTGAATCTGGATTTATTCACATGGGTGCAGGGCAATTGAACCTGGGCTGGCAGGCTTCGTGTAAGTGCCATTGTTACTGAACCATCTTCCCAGCCCTACAGCTTTTTTATTTTATTTTATTTATTTGGAGATAAAGTTTTGTTATGTTGTTCAAACTTCCAGAATCGAGAAATCCTCGGCATCCCAAGTAGCTGAGACTACAGGCTTGTACCACCCTGCCCAGGGATATATCTAATTATTCTAATACATGATGCTTAAAAGAATTAAGTGATTATAAAAACAGACAATGAAGTGTACACGTAGAGTCTTCTTTAAAACTCAGCTATTTACAGGGTCTCTGTGAGCTATCAGATGACTGTTGGTAAGTCTATGAATAGATCCTTTCAGTCGTCTATTCTCTACCCTTGTTTGTCGAATTCCCTGAAGCCTTTTCACTTTCCAAAGCAGATGCCTCATTTTGTTTGAAATGCCATCAGAATGAGGTACAGCAAGGCAGGTGTTGTTTGCCTCCTTCCTTCCTTCCTTCCTTCCTTCCTTCCTTCCTTCCTTCCTTCCTTCCTTCCTTCCTTCCTTCCCTCCCTCCCTCCCTCCCTCCCTCCCTCCCGTCATTTGTGGTCAGGGTGCATATCTGTCCAATTCTGTACCAAGACAACTCTCTGTCCAATTCTGTACCAAGGCTCTGGTAGGAGCTACCTCCTAATTGATTTTCTGCTCATAGTTCCTTTCATGTAGAGTATACTTTCTGTTCAGTGAAGAGTTAAGTGACCAGAGTCTCCTGAGCATTGAAGCTTGGACTATTTATTTTGCTTTTTTTTTTCTCCTGAACTTTTAGGAGTGTGACATTTCTATTCTGGCTGCTTTAGAAGTCTGCTCCTACTGATACACTCACTTCAGGGTCAAGCCAGGTCTCTGTTGCTGCATGTCCTTCTTCCTGTTCTTTAAGGTGGCATTTTACATTAGGATGCAGTACACATGTTGCCCAAAAGCCTTTTCTGCAGCTCTTGGAGCACAAAGAGGCACCGAGTTTACCATGATTGCATACAAATTTTTCAGAAAAGTCAAATTCATGCACAGAACAGTTTGTCAGGCTGGTGTTGGAGGAAAACAACCAGTGAAATCATTTGTTTGGGAGGAATATTTTGGCATGCTTTCTTTGAAGTTGGGTAAACATATTTTGTCCCTGTACCCATCTGGGCACACAGTAGCAGTCCTTCTTCCCACAGAAGTTACTAGTCTGTGTTTCTGGGGCATAGATGGCTCCCGTGTGTGCATGCATCTGTATATAGTGTTGAAGGCAGCACCTCCCTCTGGGCTGCAGTGCTTTCTTCAGAGCCTTCTATGTCACTGTTGGTGCCATCTTCTACTTTTTCCAAGGTTAATCCAGGTGCCAGACCAATAGGTATTCTTATTATCTACCTGACCAGGACACTTCAGACTCAAGTGTCATCCATGTAAGTCTTACGCCCCAAACTGCTTCCCCAAAATCTTTCCAGAGCATAGTTGTAGAGTGAAAGTCAAACCTTGCTAAGGCCTATCAGGTTGCTGTTGTTTTTTTAAACTAAGATTGAATTTCCTACCAGATGGAGAAGCTTTTTCCTTCTCTTAGGTTTATTTTTTTCTCACTCATCAACCCTTGTAAAGTAGGTTTCACCATTAGACGTATGTTTATTTCAGAAAACAAAGAGGTTTTATTGGACTTGACGTTCTCGCACTAGCTTTTGTTGAGAGAAACCTGCATGTTCAGCATGTTCCATAAACCAAAACAATAGCATTATAATTTTGTATCATTTCATCTGGCCAACTATTATCAGTAAGTCTATGAATAGATCCTTTTAGTCATCTATACTCTTTTTTTTTAATTTATTGTCCATAATGAATTACAACATTTAGTGGGCAAACAATGAGTTGTTATCGCCAATTCCCCGCTGCCCTCCCCTCCCCAATCCACTGGATAATCTCCTCCATGGGTCGTCTGGATCAGTCCTTGTGACAGGGGACCATGGATAGCCTAGTATTCAGCCAGGTTCTCCTGGCCATGCCTCTGGATAATCTCCCCCACCACGGCTCTTATAATCTTTCCGCCCCCTCTTCCGCATAGTTCCCTGAGTCGTGGTGGATGAGTATTAAGGCTGCTTTAAGGCTGTGAGTTTAGGGGTCTTTGTGTCTAAGATCGTTGGTTTCTGTCTCACTGGCTTAACCTGTGTTGATTTAATGGCTGTGGGCCCCTTGTTCATCCCGTCATTCTCTGCAGGGTTCCATTTGGATCCTCCACGATATGACTGTGGTGGCTCCTCTCTTGCCAGAATCTCAGCTATCGGCCTATGGTCGGTTGGTAGGATTAGATGGTCCCCAGCTCTCTCGCTGCATCCTGAAAAATATAAACACAATTGCCTCCAGCGAGCGCTGGTCCTCGATGGAGGCTTCCACTGGTGAGAATCCTGTGCTGGGAGGTATCTGCAGCTCAGAGCGTGACTGCAGCTTATGTCCACAACCTGGATCCCTGCTGAAAACCCTGACCCTTGTTTCCTAAGGGACGTGGCGTGTCTGCTAGTCAGCTATCTTGAACCGGAAGCCTAGTCATCTATACTCTTGTTTGTCAAATTCCCTGAAGCCTTTTTACTTTCCAAAGCAGATACCACATTTTGTTTGAAATGCCATCAGGATGAGGTACAGCAAGGCAGGTGTTGCTTGCCATCTTCCTTCCTTCCTTCCTTCCTTCCTTCCTTCCTTCCTTCCTTCCTTCCTTCCTTCCTTCCGTCTGTCCGTCCGTCCGTCTGTCCTTGTGTTCCTCTGAGTGTAGTGGACCTGTGTGACAGCCAGAATGCCTTAAGAACACATTTGTGGTTTATGAAATGGGCTGGCAAAGGACTGGCGCCTTGCACATCCTTTTCCATGGAATGTATCTCAAAGATGCACACTACTAGATCTAACCTTCAGTAGTGCTGTGGGGAATTTGTGTCAGATGGGCAGGGTTATACCACTCCAGTTATTTTATTTTATTTTTTAATATTTTATTTATTCATTTTCAAGGAGAGAGAGAGAGAGAGAGAGAACGAGAACGAACCAGGGCCACCACCTTGTGGGTCTGGCTTATGTAGGTCCTGGGGAATTGAACCCAGGCCTTAGGCACTGGAGGCAAGTGCCTTAACCGCTGAACCATCTCTCCAGCCCCATTCCAGTTATTTTAAATGCTTATGCAGCAACACTGCTGCACTTATGATCAACTCAGTCACCACATTAGAATCATGGACATAATTTACTTGTAAACCTTTGAATGACATGTGGGTCAACCTTCCTGAAGTCTATTTTAAATTGAGGAGGGTCACCAAGGCTTAGCAGTACCCTTTCTTAGATGCCTTTGAGTGCAGCATGCAGTTGGAAGGGCTAGGGCAAGAATGGGACGAAGGTACCAGTATAGTTTCTTTATTACTGGGTTTCCGTTTGGCTGCACTAGTAGGGAACAAGGTAGCAGAACTCTGGAAAAGGCAGAGCATATCTGAAGAAGATCCAGAAAGCTTCATGAAAGTCAGAAAAATGTGAACCAGAGAGAGGAAGAGGTGGAGATGAACCAAAGCCTTGACCATCAAAAGCTGACATGGGTTCTTTTTGGGTGGGAAACTCAAAGTCATGCTAAACAGAAACAATCTCCTGGAGATGATTGTCATACATACAGAGTTTTACACCTGTGTGTGTATATATTTTTTGTTTCTTTTTTATTTATGTTTTGACATATTCACAACATGCATATATTGCATTTTAATCATATGTGCCCCCCACTTCCCTCCCTTGTCTCCTTCCCTTGCCGCTATACCTCTTTTATGCCACAGAACACAATGA
Source organism: Zapus hudsonius (assembly GCA_004024765.1). Lineage (NCBI taxonomy): Eukaryota > Metazoa > Chordata > Mammalia > Rodentia > Dipodidae > Zapus > Zapus hudsonius. Next base: position 11,658 of record PVHP010014448.1, on the reverse strand, counting down.
CTACCCTCCCCCAACAACTTTTAACTGTCATTAGGTCCTCAGGGAGGTGAGAGGCCTCAAGCCCTTCCCCTATCCATAACAGAATGTTGTCTGTCCTCATTCTGAGCTCTTCTGGTACTAGGAGTCAAGGCTGTAGTGAGTTCATGCTGTGAGTGCAGTGGCCTGTCATGTCCAGATGACAGAGTTCCACAGTACTCTTCTATCTTCCTGCCCACTCTTCCATCTTGTTCCCTGCGCTCTGAGGGGATAATATATGTGTCCCATGTAGAGCTAAGCACTTATTTTCACATCTTTGATCACGTAGGAGTCTCTGCATTAACTACCTCCTGTTGCTGGGGGGGGGGAGAAAAGGAAAAAAAATAGTTTTCTAACCAGGATTGAGAACAGAACTATTCTGAGGACATAAAGCTTGCTTTTAAGAGGCAGTTTGACAACATATCTGTTTTTAGCAAAACAATAATAGTAGATTTTCCACTAGGGCCTATGGTCTCCCCAGCTGTGGGCTTTTGACCTGGTTTTCAGTACTGGGATGAATTCCCTTTTGTGGAGTGGGCCTGAAGTCTAATCAGAGAGTTGTTGGTTACCCTCATGACAGTCATTGCCTAGTGGATCAGCATTGTAGAATATAAGAATCACCACTCTGTTATATCATTGAGTTTTCTTTGTCTACAGCCTGTATATCACCCTTGGCACTATGGAAACTAGCCAGCTTTCCTTCCAACTTGACTTCTCTATGCCCTGCAACCAACCGTGGTTCTGGTGGGCAGCTAAGGACCATGGCAGAGCATATATTGTTTTTTTGAGGGGAGGGGGTGTGTCTTGGAGGCTTTCCTGAACAGCAACAGGGAAGTATCTGTCCCACATGTGACAGTGATATTCTTTGTTAACCCATGTGTTGCAGCCAGTTGTTGCTGGGAAAATACCCAACCAGAGAGCACGCACACCAGGGCCACCTCCTTGTTGGTGTCTGGCTTGTATGGGTACTGGTGAATTGAACCCGGGGCCTTAGGCACTGGAGGCAAGTGCCTTAACTGCTGAGCCATCTCTCCAGCCCTTATTTTTTAAATTTATATTTATCTGAAAGAAGAGAAAGGGAGAGAAGAAAGGAGAGAGGGAGAAAGAAAGAGTATGGGCACATCAGGGGCTCTTGCCACTGCAGAGTATCTCCAGATTCACTTGCCTCTTTGTGCATCTGGCTTTATGTAGGTAGTTGGGGATTTGAACTTGAACTTGAGCAAGTCAGGCTTGGCAAGCAAGTGCTTTTAACCACTGAGCCATCTCTCCAGCCCTGTGTCTTTGTTTGGTTGCCTCCTAGGGGTCTAGTGAGTCATGTACAATGAACCACTGCATGATAGTAATGATATATCTATGGCTGAAATAATTCCATTGATGCTCTTCATTGAGGTTGCATCAATGTATCACTTGATCTATGTTCCTAAAATGATTTATCAGTGCAATTGAAATTTGTTGGACAAACTAGGTCTGATTAAAGAGTTCCGAACTCACTGCCTCTTTATCTTCTAAAGTGCCTTTCAGAATATTGATGTTCATTTATTAAACTCATGGAGCAAATATGAGTGACAAAATAAAATAGGAACCATTGGCTTTCAATTTTATTGGCATAGGGCTTTTAAATACATGTGTTTTAAATATGATTTGTTTTATAATCAAGAGGTGCTAAAGTAAATGGAAAATAACACTGTTAGATATCTATACACTGATATAAAGGTTGGCAGCCTCAAGAACAAGAACTCAGAGACTGGGACTAGGAAACAAGAGGAAACCCAGTAAAAAACAAGGTGTTCACATGTCTCCTTTCTCAGCTTTGCTTGCACACCTACCTACTTTCCTGTAGCATACGGGCTGACCAGATTTCTCTGTTCCACCATCTACTTGTTAGAAGGTGCTTACCCTAACGTTCCTCATAAAGATTATTTCCTTGACAAGTCTCACACTTCCAGTTTTAGACTCTTATCAAAGGAGATCTGACTGGTCTGGCTTAAGTCGATGTGTGTGCCAGGCTCATGCAAAATGCAAGGCTGCAAGAGTCCACGTGCATGTGGAGAGACGGTATGGATTATGGAGATGCATTTGTTGGGAAAGGATCCTTGTGCATTGATCAACTCACCCCAAAATGCAATTACTATGATAAATATTTGTAATTTTCAGGAGGCTGGTTTGTATTACTCCATTCAGATATTAACATCAGGGCTCTAGTGTTGTCTCTGCAGGTAAGAGCATGTGCTATGCAAGCATGAGGACATTAGTTTAATCCCCACCACCCATGGAAAAGTCAAGCATGACCCTACATGCCTATAACCCTAGAGTTGATGGGAATGGAGACAGGAGGATCCTTGGGGCTCCCTCATCAGCCAGTCTAACAAAAAAAGGGGGGAGTTCCAGTTCATTAAGAGACTCTGTCTCAGGGAAGTAAAGTGGAAGAGCAATAGAGGTCACCCTATACCTTTCTCTGACCTCTGCATGCGTGTGCATGTGACTCATTCCCCTAGGTACATCTGCATGCATACTCACACACATCCATAAAAGATATTAATGTAAGTACAGTGCTTATTAAAAATATTGCCTCTCCAGTAACCACTGGGATAACTCAAAAGACACCATAGTACTGAGAAGAAATGACAGTTCAGCGCTGGGACATCTCTATCACACTTCCCGAGGCTCAGGGTTTATTGAGGTAGAGAAGGTGGTAAGACAGTCAGAGCCAAAGGAAGGAGAGGACTGCTTACAACACAAACTTCCAGACACAAAATGGCCTTGATGTTCATGACCTCGAAGTGCCTGATAATACACATGATGGGAGGAAAAGATGATGACACTGAAACAAAATAGAGACTAATTGAGAGGGGGAAGAAATATGGGAGAGAGTAGGAAAGGAATCATAATGGTTTATTGTCTGTAATTTTGGAAGCTATCAATAAAAAGTCTTCTATGTTTTGTATAAGCTAGAGATTATGTCATTCCAGTCCTTTGTCACTTTTACACATGTTCAAGTTTCAGGTCAACTGACTCTTCAGAACAGGTACTCGTCAGTAGCCACTCTTCCTTGTTTCTTCATGTCCTTCCCTTCCGTCTCTGATGAGATCGAGGTGTTTTATGGCGTGTGTGTGTGTTCTGAAGGAAGGAAAGAGGGTTTAGAAGGTACCTGAAAATAAGCTTTAGGTCATGTACTCCTTGCCTAAGTTACATAAAGTTCTGTGATAAAAGGGGGCAAGTGGGATACAACATATGTAATTAGTATAATGCAGAGTAAAATGAAAGTTTCAGAAGGTCAGTATAGGTGCAGCTAGCATTAGAGTATGGAGACAGCTAACGACTTTGTGAAGAGCATCTTAGTTGAGATCGACTTTAAACTATAAAGCGTATTTGTGGAGGTTGACAGGGTGGGACATGACTCAAGATCTAGGGATGTGAATAAATAGGAGCCCAGATGTAATGACATTCTATGTATGTGACTGCATTTCACTAGAACAGAGGCAAAGGCACAGGAAGAGATTGATCTAGAAATGGTCACTTAGCTAATAATCTGATGGGCTTAATGAGGAAATTATACTTAATTCCATTGGCCAATCATTGATAGATTTTTGGACATAGTAATTACTTCATTAGGATGTAAGCTTCATGAGTTAAACAGCCTGAATGTCTTTTTTTAAAAAAAAAAAAACTGTTAGAGTGTAGCATAATGTCTGGAATGGGATGTATGCTTAATATATGTTATTAACCTACAGATGAGCAGAACTGTGTGTTAGAATGTTAATCTAGTGGCACCATATAGAAAGGGTTTGAGGAGTGAACCAGGAGCTGTGAGAACAATTTAAAGGTGAATACATTTGCTTGGTGAGAATTAACAAAGACCTATGAGCTTCAATAGAATGGATAGAAATCGGCCTGTAAGAGAACAGTGCAAATAGAATCTGAAGGACCAGACCAACATGAGAAAGAAGAGAACCCTTCAATCAAAAGACTAAAACCTTAAGAGAAAGAGAGAAAACACGATGAAGCCTATAAGTTATGGTTTTATTAGAGAAAAATGTGCATCTTCAATTACCCTAGATCATCAGGTCATGAGGCTTTTCATTTATGTTCCAGGTAGAACATCAGGCCTCAGCTTTATCCTAAAATTCATACATGGGCACTCTGTATACCAGCTGATTTAGGTAGGACACAGTTCTAAGGAAATACAAAACAGTCAGTTAAAAAAATAACTTCCTGTCAAAAGAAAAAATTAAGCCGGGCGTGGTGGAACACGCCTTTAATCCCAGCACTTGGGAGGCAGAGGTAGGAGGATTGCCATGAGTTCAAGGCCACCCTGAGACTACATAGTGAATTCCAGGTCAGTCTGGGCTAGAGCGAGACCCTACCTTGAAAAACCAAAAAAAAAAGAAAAAAGAAAAAAAAGAACAGAAAAAAGAAAAAAAAGAAAAGAAAAAAGAAAAAATTAAGATAAAACAGCACTAGTCTAGAGTTTCTTTTCTCATTAAAATCATTAGTGGAAAAAATGAATATTTAATGAAATAACCACCATATTGTGAAAGTATACCTCATTTTGGAACTTAGCACTGTTAGACTCTTTCGGTCACTGCTTCCCACTTTTCCTATCATGAAATCTTGTTCACATTAATGGTCAGCGATTTATCTTCCTTTAAAGTCTCCTGTGCTTTGGAAAGAAGAGCTAAATTAGGAACTATTTTTTCAAAGACTAATATGAGTGTTCCATGGGACACTGGTAATAAAGAGATTTACACGGTAGTTATATTTTCTGCTCTTGAAGAATTTATAACATTGGTTGAGTAAACAGGTCATTACTATATATGCATATATGTACACACATATATATGTGTACATAAATCCATGTATACATTTGAAGCAAATGATAGCATGAACATATACCAAGAGCCAAGTAAGCTTGATTTAATAGTGTTTATTTCATGAATGAAAGTATAAGCCAGGTACAACATGCTATTTAAGCAGATTTATCATTTTCTTCTCCTGAGGAAAAACACTTAAGGTCTTTCTAAAGATCTCATTGAAAGAGAAAATCATGTTTGACAAATTAAATAAAACCCAATTATTAATAGCTTGCAGTTGCTATAAACTGATCTCTAATGCCTGACACTTGAAGAAGAGAATGGGTTCTTTGATTTAGGTTGTAACTCCATTGTCAAGAGTTTCCATAGTTACAGTGCTTCGTGTGCAAGGTCCCTAGTCTGATTGTTTAAGGTTGTCTCAAACTGCTCATTCCCTCTGGTTCAATATTAATATCTTTAGTCATGGGGTGGCTAATAGTCCATAAAATGCTTGCCTCCCAAGCATGAGGGCCTGACTTTGGATCCCCAGCACCTAAGGGAAAGCTGGGCATGGCAGCATGCACCTGTAATCTCAGAGTTTGGGCAGAAAAGACAGCAAGGTCACTGTGGCTTGCTAGCTAGCTAATCTCACACAATTAGGTGATTTCCACATCCAGAGAGAGACATTATTTTTTTCACTCTTATTTTATTTATTTATTTTTAAATATATATATTTATTGACCATAATGAGTTACATTATTTAGTGGGCAAACATTGAGTTGTTATCCCCAATTCCCCAATGCTCCCCCTCCCCATCCCCAATCAGCTGGATATCCTCCTCCGTGGGCCGTCTGGATCAGTCCTTGTGGCAGGGGACCATGGATAGCCTAGTACTCAGCCTGGTTCTCCTGGCCCAAGTGTGTTGTTACTGAGGGGTGCCATGCCTCTGGATAGTCTCCCCCACCACGGCTCTCACAGTCTTTCCGCCCCCTCTTCCGCTCAGTTACCTGAGTCGTGGTGGGTGAGTATTAAGGCTGCTTTAATGTCGTGCGCTTAGGGGGCTTTGTGTTGAAAATCGTTGGTTTCTGTCACCCTGGCTTATCCTGTGTTGATTGAATGGCTGTGGCTGTGGGTCCCTTGTTCATCCCGTCATTCAGAGAGAGACCTTATTACAAAAGTAATAATATGGAGGGCTGGAAAGATGGCTCAGTGGTTCAGTGTGCTTCTTGGTCAACCATGAGGGTCTGAGAATGCCATGTAAGCAGCTGAGCATGGGCACACTCATCTGTAACCCCAGTCCTGTCGGGAGTGGAGACTGGAGAATCACTGGGGCTCACAAATGGTGAGCTCCAGAATCAGTAGGAGACTCCATCAGAAGGGAGAACAGGTGGGTCAGTGATGGAGGGGACACTAGACATTTTTATTTGGCAACCACAGGTAATCGCCCAAAGGGCCACATCAGTACTTACAGGTGCAAACACCACCACACATGCCTTACCGGCTAAGCCATCTCTCTAGCCCATAATTATGGGGAAGTGTTCCATAGGCCAGTATTCCCCCTTTAAAAAATGTGTGGCAAACATAAAAGTTTTCTTTGCAACCATTTTAAAGTGGACAGGTGGCAGCAAGTACATTCGTAATTGGGTAGCCATCACCACTAATTCCAGAGCATTTTCATTGCTTCAAAAGGAAGACCATTAATTAGCCATTTACTTCTTACCCTGTCCTTGCCTGTTGTCCTGGCAACCACAAATTGACTTTCTGTCTCTGTGTATTTGCCTCTTTGGGATATTTTATATAAATGGGATCACACAACATGTGACCTTTGGCATAATGTTTTCAGGATTCGTCTAAGTTATAGAATATATCAGTATTTCATTCCCTTTTTAAATGGTTGAACAAATATCCCATTGAATGGATATGCCACATTTTGTTTAACCATTCATCTATTGATAGATATTTGGGTTATTTCCACATTTTAGCTATTGTTACTAATAGAGCTGCTATGAATATTCATATACAAATAGGTACTTGGACTCCTTTTTAAAATTCTTTTGAGTTATACTTAAGATTAAAAGTGTGATATCATATGACAAGTCTATATTTAGCTTCTTGGAGATACTAATACCTTCTCTTAGGTTACATATTCTGAATGACACATACAATATTCTTTATTATCAAACACCTCCCCTTTTCTGCTATTACTGGATCTAATTTGTCAGCAGGCCCTATCAGCTTAAACTTCTAAATATTTGCTGATATAATCTCTTTCCTCAACCCTCACATATGCCATTAGACTCTCGGTATATTTGACTTGTCCAGTTCCTATTGACTTTTTGACTTAGGCAAGCTAACCTCTCTGAGTCTGTTTCATTCTGAAAAAAAAAAAATAGGCAATAATGATTACCAGAGCATTTATAATAATGAAGTGAATAACACTCAAAAAATGTTTTAGGGTTGGAGAGATGGCTCAGTGGCTAAGGCGCTTGCCTGCAAAGCCCAAGGACTCAAATTTGATTTGTACTAGGGAGTACCCACATAAAGCCAGATGTATAAGGTGGCATGTGTGTCTGGAATTTGTTTGCAGTGGCTAGAGGCACTGGCACTCCCATTCTCTCGCTATCTGCCTCTTTCTTTCAGTCTCTCAAATAAATAAAAATTTCTAAAAATGTTTTATCCCTTTTTGGTACTTGGATGTGGGCTCAGGGCTTTGTACATGCAAAGCACACGCTCGGCCACTGGAGCTGCGCTGTAGCCCTTTAGCTCTTATTCAGTTTTCTAACCCCTTTTGTTTACTTACCTCAAACCCATAAGCCATACTTCTACCAAAATAATGGTTCTAAAATGCAAATTTGATCATGCTGCTTCCTTATTTTACATCCTGCTCTAACTAACACTCTCTGCATACAGGATGAAGGCCAAACTCAGTAACTTGATGTGCAACCCTTTGACTTCGGACCTGTAAGGCCCTTTAAGAAGACCAGAGTCTGCATCCCCTCACCACCCAGTAGCTTACCATAGTTTCAAAGTCATCTGCCTAATCTGCTGTTCTCTATTTTCTACCTTAGCTTATGAGTAGGTCCCTGATTTTCTTAAACAGTAGCTGTGTGTTTAAAAGTATGTTTGCTATATTTTACTGAGGTGTTTTTAGTTTTGCTGAGGGAGGCTTTTTAAGTTAACTAGTCCACCCCACTGCCAGAAATAGTCATTTTTTTGTATGTTTCTTTTCTTATCTCCTGTCTGTTCCTTGTCTTATACCCTGCCTTTTCCCTTTGCCTCTCTGACAACTTTCCTTTAGGGTGAGGATTTGGTTTTATTTTCCATTCCTGGATTGTGGAGTATGATGATTTATTTTATATCCATTTAATGAATAGTCTTTAAGCCACATGTTCATTTGGAAATATTGTTCACAATGAAAAGTTCACAATAAACACTGTTGCCATTATTAAAAGAGAATCTATATAGATGCCAGCTGCTAAGTGAAGCTGGGGCACACGGGGACATTTCCTGGCAGCCATATTAAAGTTCCATGGTTAAATTCCTTTGTGCTCAGATCACAAGCATCTGTGTATCCTGTCCCTGGATGTGGTTTTTACATGCTCCTTCCCCAGGCTGTGGAATATAATAATAATCTTTCAGCAAAATTAAACCTATAATTCCTATGGGAATGATGACCTCTGAGTTTTATAATTCAGGGGAGGCCTCTTGGAGTTGCTGTCAATTCTTCACTAGAAATATAGCAATTGAAATGTCTGACATTTCTATAGCTCTTTTAAAAACAACTTTGGGATATAACACATACTGCAGTTCACTTATTTAAAGTACCCAATTCAATTGGAAAAGGTTAAAGAAAAACTAGCCTAGAGAAATGACTACATAGAGCATTTATAATAATGAAATGAGGTATTGAATATAAAGTTCTTAGTACAGTAGGACTCTAAAAGATGTTATAGGGTTGGAGAGATGGCTCAGCAGTTAAGGCACTTGACTACAAAGCCCAAGGACCTGGGTTCAGTTCCCTAGGACACACATAAAGCCAGATGTACAAGGTGTATGCGTTTGCAGTGGCCAAAGGCCCTGGCACACCCTCTCTACCTGCCTGTTTCTCTCATTCTTTCAAATTAATAAATAAATTTATTTTTTAAAAATGTTTTAGGGCTGGAGAGATGGCTCAGCGGTTAAGGCACTTGCCTCCAGTGCCTAAGGCCCCAGGTTCAATTCCCCAGGACCCACATAAGCCAGTCCCACAAGGTGGTGGCCCTGGTGCGCTCTCTCTCTCTCTCTCTCTCTCTCTCTCTCTCTCTCTCTCTCTCTCTCTCTCTCTCTCTGTACCTCTGCTTGAAAATGAATAAATAAAATATTTTTAAAAAATGTTTTAGCTGGGCATAGTGGCGCATGCCTTTAATCCCAGCACTTGGGAGGCAGAGGTAGGAGGATCGCCGTGAGTTCAAGGCCACCCTGAGACTCCATAGTGAATTCCAGGTCAGCCTGGACTAGAGTGAGACCCTACCTCGAAAAACAAACAAAAAGAACGTTTTAGTTGGGACTGGAGAGGTGACTCAGCGGTTAAGGTGCTTGCCTGAAGCCTGACAACCCAGGTTCAATTCCCCAGTACGCATGATGCACAAAGGGGTGCATGTATCTGGAGTTTGTTTGCAGCGACTCGAGGCCCTGCTGTGCCCATTCTCTGTTTCCTATATCTCGCTGTTTGCAAATAAATAAATAAATAAATAAATATTTTCAAAATACTTAAAAATGTTTTAGTTTCACTGTTTTGTACTTGGATGTGGACTTGCAGGAACATGATAGCTTCTTCTAGTAGTCATAGAACATCTGTTATGTGGTTCATGGAGAAACAGGCCCAGATTTGAACTGTATTGCTGGGGTGTTGCGAGGAGATAGATGAGATAGCTTTATATTTGAATTAATATCAGAAGAATTTCTGACAGCTGGTGTTAATTGAAAATTAAATGGGCTGCTTAGGAGTTCCTGAAGCTTACCACCAATAACAGAATCCAAACAAGAGCAAAATGACTACTAGTGGGAACTTTGTAATAGTGACTCAGGCATCCTCTGAGTTGTTGTTGCTTTTGCGTTAATGAACTTCCCAACATTTATTTATATGAGTCAACAAATATACAAGTATATATATTTTGCGTGTTTTGACTTTGGCCTTGGTTTTAGTTTGGTTTGAGGGAGCATCCATCTGTGGCAGGGAAGGCATGGTAACTGAAGTGTGCAGCTGCTGGTTACATTGCATCAGTCAGGAAGTCAGTTGTAGTTTTGAGATCTTCAACCAGGTGAAACTGATTGTGAAGTCCAGACTAAATAAGCGCAGAGCTGATTAACTATATATAAAACTGTAAGCATATGTGATGTCATGTCTTGCAATTTGTGGTCAAAACTCAAGATTTTAGAGCAGCAAAAGGCATTGCTCATCATCTTGCGTATGCTGCGCACAAGATAGATAGATGGCAGCATTCTGATAAAGAGGGTATTCATATTGCCCGAGACTCACTTAGTGTCAGAGTTGGAATGAGAATCTTTATTGTTTTAAGATAAATGAGTTGCTGGTTTTAACTAAAAGAAAATTAAAAACAACTTGCTGAATAACAAAGAAACCTATGCCTAGATTATGCCTGGCTTCTTTGTGTACTATTAATGAAAGCCAGGTAGGCTTAAGGATGCCTTCTAAGGACAAGATCAAAGCATATGATGACAAGTAGCCAGAGAGAAGATACTGAACTGAATGAACCATTGATTTGGCATAATATGACTGTTTAAACTGCTTTGTTCTATGCCTCTGTTTTCCTTTTTCTTTGCCCTTATTGTTTTTTTTTTATTATTGTGGTTTTTTGAATGTTCAGTTAACTTTCTTAGTTTGATCCCACCGTTTGTGTTTAATAGCATTTTATGAAGTAGATTTTCTTGCATAAGATGGATGCATTTGTCATAATGGGAGCATCTGGATTTGCTGTGTTCTCTGAGATTGCATGCCTCTATCTTCCCCAGAGCACCCTGAAGAGAATAAGGGCACTTGGCATATCACAAGTTCTGTTTTCACATGTTTATCAGCATGCAAAATATCTTTAGATATTTATATATGCTCATTGAGGCCCAGAGGTAAAAGAAGAGCATTTTATTTGGTCATTTAAAGCACTCTACAGAAAGTCTTTGAAATCCTATCATGAATTACGAGCACCTGCAATAAGTCATTTACAGAACATCTTGAGCCACAAAATCCTGTGAAATTTAGTTTCATAATTGCATCACCCTCCTTTGGTACCTTTGTTGGTGTCAGAATTCACTTGGGAAAACACTAACTTAATTGCCAAAGTTTATCTCTCCTTCCCTCAGTACACCTGCAAAGAGCTTATCATAATGGGAATTATGCTTGTTCCAAGGAGAAGCCATCCTTGTGAATTAGCCAATTAACCAGTGTTCCATATCTTATCTTTCACTCCCAAGCCTATGAATTTTACCCTCTAAGTACTGACACTTGCAAATTGGTAAGCTTGCAAATTGAAATGTATGTATTCCTTTGCTTGACATCTCATCTTTGCATAATATTGCCTACAGCTCTGCTTTGGGAAAGTAATTATATATCTATATTAAAAAACACTCCATATTATATGTGGAAACTGATTTAATTTTTTAAAAAGAAATCAACCTCAGTGTTTCTTGGCATATAAAATAGTTTACTCTTCAGCAGAAATAAAAGAACAATGGGATGAGATTTCTACAATGCAGAAAGTAAGTACCTATCATTTATGGACAGAATCACCCAGATTTTAAAGCACTTGGTCTTCCCAGAGAGAAAGATTGTCACATAGCACGAATCCTGGCTGGACTA